>CAUYRH010175985.1:0-28722 GCA_963574655.1 Perodicticus potto | reverse complement strand
TTTGGTGTGTGTGTGGTGTGTTTGGTGTGTTTGTGTGGTTTTGTGTGTGTGTGGTGTGTTTGTTTTGGTGGTGGTGGTGTTTTTTGTTGGGTGTTGTTTTTTGGTGGTGGTGTTGTGTTGGGGGTGTGTGGGGGGGGGGGTGTTTGGTGTGTGTGGTGGTGTGGGGTGTGTGTGGTGGTGTGGGCTGTGTGTGTGTGGTGTGTTTGGTGTATGTGGTGGTGTGGGGTGTGTGTGGTGGTGTGGGCTGTGTGTGTGTGGTGTGTTTGGTGTGTGTGTGTGGTGGTATGGTGGTGTGTGTGTGTGTGTGGTGTGTTTGGTGTGTGTGGTGGTGTGGGCTGTGTGTGTGTGGTGTGTTTGGTGTGTGTGGTGGTGTGGGGTGTGTGTGTGTGGTGTTTGGTGTGTGTGGTGGTGTGGGCTGTGTGTGTGTGGTGGTGTGGGCTGTGTGTGTGTGGTGTGTTTGGTGTGTGTGTGTGGTGGTATGGTGGTGTGTGTTTGTGTAGTGCATGCAGTGTCTACAAAGGAGCCCGTGAGAGCTGTGTCTGGGAAGGTCAGAGGGACCCTGACCTTGGAGTAACGCTGACATCTCACTGAAGGGCTAACCTCTGCCTCATGGTCCCACAGAGGGGTCTGAGCAGAGGCCTAGAGACCCCCCCAGACACTTAGAGGCCCTGTGGGCAGCAGAGGAGGCAGGAACAGGAGGCCAGCTGGTGACGACCCAGTGTGGAGACAGCCGAGCCACCCCAGCTCTGTGAACACCATCCTTGGGGCTCGGCTGGAGGAGAGGCTGGGAAAGGTCTGGGAGACGGAGTGAAATAAAACAACAAAAATCATCCCAATCCACAGCTAAGTGGGGAGGGACTGGGTAGGTCACAGTGAGACAGTGTCGCAGAGAACATGGATTAGGAGCAGGGACTCTTACCTTGGAGACAGAAATAGTCCCGGACTAAAAACCTGAGTTTTAGCATCTGAAAGACCGAGTTTGAATCTTGTCTGTAGCATCTATTAACTGTAACCCAGAACTTACCAGTCTCACTGTGCTTCCGGTTCTCCAGTTTCCAAAGTGAGTACTGAACCCCGACAGCGCAGACCTCAGATGACTGCAGTGAGGAAAGAGCCCCAGAAAAGCGCCGGGTCCAGTGCCGCACAAGCCAGCCCTCATTCAGCCTTAGCTGCCGTCTGAGGAGGAGAGCGCTGAAGCACTCCACAAATCTGATAAAAACCTGAATGCACTCCCAGACAAGTGCACTGTGCACGTGCACCCCATGCAGGCCCCCCACACACACGCTCACTATTGCATAAACCTTCCTGGGAACCTTGGGCTCTCTGTGGCCACCATGGATCCCATTAAATGACCCTAGACCAGGATGTCAAGTTCCAGTCTCCATGGAGGTTTCCTACAGGCATTTGGAAACGTGGGAACGCATCTCCAGACAATAGTCAGGGCCAGAGAAGTGAAGTTGAGAGTCTCCGGCATATTTCTGAACGAGCTCGTGAAGACATCGCCCAGGGAAGTGGGGTAGCAGGAGCCCAGCAGGCTGGGGACGGCACCTGGGAGGCCATCTGCCATCCACAGGCCAGGGGAACAGGGCCAGCAGAGCAAAGGAGAAGCCCCCACACTGGATCCAGAGAACTAGACCCGGCCATGGAGCACGGAGACTTGAATCCCAGCTGGGTGAGGTCTTAGAACACAAACCAACGTGACCAAAGCCTGTTTACAGTCATGTTAAATTTCATTGAGCCACAGTTCACCATCAGATCCTTCTATTTTATTTAGAGGCTGGATTTTCTTTTTCTAACTTGTTTCTCCAGCTGTTCAATTTAAATTTGTCCCTTTGTGTAAAACTGTATTTCCCAAACCAAACTCATGCTACACATTTAGAAGTAAGATTATTTTTATGACTTATGAATTTATGTATGAGAAGTTTTACAAGCATACCAAAAAAAATAACATTTAGTTATGTGCGTTCACAAATTGGCTTTATGGAAAAGAACAAAATTAGATGAAACCACAGGGATTCTGGAAAATCCCATCGTCAGATTTGAGAGTTTCCGGTGGGGACCAGTGGGCAGAGAGCAGTGGCCCAATACCTGTCAGTTTCTCGTACTCCCTCAGTTTCAGAGAACAGAGAGGAAGGAAGGGTAGAAGGGGAGAAGGAAGGGGGAGCAGAGGGGAGGGAGGGAGACGGGCAGGATGTGATAAGCAGAAGGCATGAGGTGGTGGCATCTGGTGACTGGGGCTTCTTCTCTCTTAGGTGTTGGGATTTGTGGGGCTCCTTCTCACCAAGTCTCATGGTAGCCGGTGTGTGTGGGTTTTAGTTTTGTTATCCCAGTTGCTCTGGGTGTTTTTAATGGGGAATTTAGTGAGTTTCCAAAGCCAGGCTACTGCCTTCATCTTTCTCTTGGACTTTTTTATCCTCAGCCTGATTAAGCATCATTTAGTGATGGACAAGTCCCACTGTCAAGGAGAATTCTTCCCATGACCTGTCCTGATATGCACTGCTTTGAAACTTGCAGAAAATCTGGAGACAATTGCTGACCACTCTTTGCAGAAGTACACATCACCAAGGTCCCCTAGGAGAATGTGGCAGGCGTAATGACAGACACAGACAGGGAAGGGTGGTGTGATTCAGGCCCTGCATCTGAATCCAAGATTGAGGATACCCTCCCCCAAGGTAGCCTGGCAGTCAGCCGTGACTCCTTAAACAACGGTGACCAGTGAGGACCTTCTGTCCTTAGGAAGAGGAATGCTGTTTTAAGCCTCTCTTAAATGCCCATGATCCCTAGCATAAAACAGCTCCTGACACATGTAATAGATCCATTTGTATTTTATCTTAATTTTTTTAGAGACAGAGTCTCACTACATGGTCCAGGCTATACTCAAACTCCTAGACTCAAGCAATCCTCCTATCCACCTCAGCCTCCCAAGTAGCTGGTCTTTTTTTAAAAAAATGTATAAATTATTAAGGGAAGGAATGATGTTTTGAGTTCCAGTATCCTGACTTTCAGTCCAGGTGGTATTATTTAAGATTGTAACACTTAGGGGGGAAAAGCAGAGAAACTCTCAGAAAAATCACTCTTTTCAGACGGGCTCTGTAAGGAGAGACTGTGAGTATATAACATGCCAATTTTGAGAGAAGACTGCGAGGTCATGAGAAGTCTCTTATGGTGTTGATTGAAGGCTAGAAAATAAATGGGCTGTCTTTTTACCCCCTGAGAACGCTTGCTACTGCCTCATCCTAGTGCACAAAAAGTCAGGCTGACCGTCTCCCTCATGGGTCAGTTTTGAGGTTTACAGACTTAACAGAACCCAACAAGAACCATTCTGATCTGCAGAATAGTGAGAGATTTACTGTGACATCTGCAAGGCCTCATTCTTATTTGAAGGACCTAGTTAAAGATGTTATAAGTATTCAACTCTTTCCATATTGTTAACCGAGTAACTGGCAAACACATCTGGAGGGCATTTGAACACTCAGCAGGGGTAGGGGAGGTGAAGGGGTAATGAGAGCTTTCTTTGATTTCCTTAATGGATGTGGCAATGATGTGCTTTTCCTAGTGAAGAATCAATATAAATTAGTTTAGTTGCCTATAACAACGGCCAGCCATAAGGATTAATTCTTGGTTACTATGTAGTTAATTTCCTAAATGGAAAATACATACTAGAATAAATATTCAAATGGCATCACAGGCCATTAAAACTCCATTTGTTCCACAAACAGAGAGCTTGATGATTTTGGAACCAGCTTCTTTTAAGTAGCAGCAATAACAGAAACTTCTAGATCTTCAAAGTCTTTTGAGCACAAAATAAGAGACAGGATTGTATTTGTTTACTGGAAGAGTTATTCCACAGAGCTGGTAATTTCTTCTCTATTTCTTCTTGATTTCCCAGGATCGTTAGACTTCTGAACTGTACAATAAATTTCAACTTTATGATAGCAGTCGATGGAGTCTGGACCAAACTATTTGTTTCTTGGGATTTAATGGAGTGGTCACTTGGAGATGGGCTAGGACCACCAGGATGTTTCTCAGACTCCGCCAAGATTTTTATAGCTCTGAAACATTATTTCTGCCAACAGAAGCTCTGTGCTGCAGCAGTCTTAAAAGAAATTCACTGCCTGCCAGCGGGTTCAGAATGTAAAAAGATTGAATAAGAAAAATTAAACTTGGAAACCCCTGGAGAAAGGACTTAGATTTCCCAAGTGAGCCATGAGACATAACCTCTCATTTCTTTTCATCTTCCCTCTGACTAATGTAATCTGGATACTTTGTTCTCAGAGGAGCCTGACTACGAAAAATAAGAAGAAAGAAGAGGGTCCGAGGCCACCAGATAACGCACGTGGGTCAGCCTCAAGGCATGCCTCCCCTAGACCCTGTAAGGAGAACTTGCCCCATCCTTTATGGCCAAGGTGTGGGCCAATAGAACATATAGGACATTAGTCTGTACTCAGAAGCAATCAGGAAGGGTATGCATGGTTGTGAAGAAAGGAATGGTGCCTACAACTCCTTTTCCAATGGAGCACACCATTACAATTTAGGATGTGCCCATGGCACCTGCTTCCCCAGTTCCAGAAGCCTTTCATCCTCTAAATCACATGCAAATAAACTCATAATTTCTGAAAAAGAGCCATACAGATGTTTTATGCTGAAATATTGCAAAGGAATCACATGACCATTTCTATTGTGGGATGCCTGGTATGTCAAGCTATTTCCTAACATTCCATCCGTGTTGTAGACACAACCCTCCACACATAACAGATGAGAAACTAAGGCTAAGACAAGTGACTTTCCCCAGCTCAAGGAAATGAGCCAGCTGTTGTTAGAACTCCAGCCACCCTGACCCCAAAGACAAGGGTCTTTTTTGTTGGCAAATATAGGTATAGTTCACTGTCCTGAAAAAAAGAGAATAATAATGATATTATTGAGTGGCTAATTGGTTGTTTCTCACTAGGGAAGATGGCACTCAGGTGAGTGAACACCTAATACAGGACTTCATGGGTAACATGAGACTAGAGGTTTTGTTGAGAGAGCTTCCCTCACCTACTAGAAAGCTTGGAGTTGTCCAAATCTGCCACAGGTCCAGTGGGAAGCCTCAAACCTGCCCACGCCGACTCCCCATGCAGGCAGCCTGCCCTCCCCAGCCCTGACTTCTGCCATAGCCACCTCCCTGCCCCCGCCACAGGGTACATTACTATGTTCCAGGGCAGCTGGCCTCCAAAATGCTACAGAATTCCCAATACCACTACTTCAGATTCAGACTCATGGACTGCAGAATGTGATTGTAGAATCTGAAATTATGGTTCACAAAGAAAAGTAACACTTGAAAGCAAATATAAATATGTTTATATTCAAAGATATAAAACAACAAAACTTCCCATTGTCAATGGCATTTAGACATTGTAATTCAGCAATGTTGTTTATAAGGACATTTGTCTCCATCTATTTTCCCTTGCTTGGTAGGGAATTCTTAAGCTCTCTGTCTTGCCCAGGTATGGCTGCTTTGAACCATGAACCAGATATTGCTTTCTATAGCTGTTGTTTCTTCTACAACAATTAATTTCTGCATCTGCCTGCTTGGGAATAGGCTGGCCCTACAGTAACAAGTCCGTCACATCTCTCCTTGGCAGCCCTACCCATGACATCCCTCCCTGATGTGGTCACATCATCCCTCTCATCCTTGGTCCCTCTCTCTGGTCCTGCTCAGCTGTAATCTGTTCCCAGCAGGGCAGCCTGAATACTCACGCCACCCAAACCCTGCCCATCTCTCCCCACTCCAACCCTCAAGTGGCTCCATGCCTCTCCATAGCATAGCTTTCCACACTGTGTCTGTCCCAAGACACCTGAGGGACACACCCACAGCAGACACTCTCACCAAGCCGAGGCCAGAGCCTTGCGAAGGAGAGGAAGGATGTGCATGTTTTCCAGTGGTAGGGAATCTCTATGGTTCATTTGAATTTTGACCTCCCTTCCTCAGTAATTTCTGCATCCTTTTCCCATCCCATAACTCCAGAATCCAGACTGACAACCACTGGACTGGGATATATTTCCAATTCTTCACTGTAGCCTACAACATCCTTTGTGCTCTGACCTATGCTGAGTCTTCAATCTGCACCCTGCTGGGGCCTAAGCCTCCTGCTCCAGTACCTGGTCAGTGTCCAGCATGAAGTAGGCACTCAGTAAGTGGGGAGCATTTCTATCAAGAAATGGAACAACCTCTGTGGATGTGAGTGGATGCCTTCAGAGGGGCCAGGCACTGTGCTAAGTGTTTCATGTCCATTGCCTTACATATGTCTAATTGTCCCACTTTACAGATGGAGAAACTGAAGCTCAGAGAAGTGAAATCTACCTAGTAGCAGACACAGCTTCCAATGTGAGTCTACCTGCTTCTACACCTGTTCTTATGATAACTAGCATTGATTGGGAGCTTTGTTCATCCCAGCAGAGTTGTATTCCTGATGACATCTTCTGAAATGGATGCTATTATCATCCCTCTTTCACAGGTAGAGAAAGGCAGAGAGAGGCTATAGAACATCAGGACACACAACTGAGCAAGTGATTTGACTCCATCAAGACTGACTCTGGAGCCTGTTCTTATAATTAGATACAGTCTAAGGTTTAATTAAAACCAAATATTATGTGCTTCCTTAACAGCTGGCAAAACTGGAAGGACCTCAGTGGCCCTCCCCACTCTGCTCCTGCAGATAAGTTTCCTGGGACCAGCACAGAGCCTGTTCATCCCTGAGCAGCAAGGTTCAGATCCCTGCCCGCCCATGGAATTAGACGAGGCAGTCACATCATCCCACAGGAACCAGAAGACAGTGCACCTTTCTCATTCCTAAAAAGCCAGCCTCCCATGGCCCATGGTCACTCACTGTGTCCTTGAGTGTTCCCACATGGCGCAGTGTCCTATCCTGGGCTGGGAGTGTACGTGACTGATAGAGATGGCTGTCAATCTCAACTGTCCAGGGCCAGGCATTGTGTCTTTAGCCACATCCACAACCCTAAGGTGGGAATCCCTCCCTCACCAACAGGGAGAGTAGGAGGCAATTAAAGCCCTGGAGGCAGCAAGGCAATAAGAGCCAAAGAAAGATCAAAGATTCACTTTTGAATGGAATGCACAAGCCTGCTGGTCACCATCCATTCCTTCACTCATTACGTATTCACTGAGCACCTGCTCCCTGCCAGACACCAGGAATAGAGATGGGAATCCCACAATGAGCAGAATCGACTAGGCCCCTAAACTCACAGAGCCCCATCCTGGTGAGGGACATGGTAAGTAAGCAAGGTGAGAACTTGTACTATATACCTTGTATATACATACCTTGATGTCAGGTTGTACCCGCCCCTCCACCATGCCCAGTTTCCAACTGAAGATTCCCAGTCAGAATTACAGGACCACGGAAGACTGATGTGATTTCCAACTGGGCCACCATCTTTAGTGACTTGTGATAGCAGGAAAATTCTGGAAGGCAGTACCAACAAGAGCAGGTTTCCTTCATTGCTGTGCTCTGTTCCAGAGCCTCTGTTTCTCAGCCTGTGTGTCTGCTGTGGGTGGCCCACCCCTGTGTTCCGCCATACTGAGTCTCTTGCACATTCCCTGCACCTCTCCCAACCTCGTCCTGCTACACTGTAGCCACTGCTCTCATCTCCTGGTCAGTCCCCACTGGCCCTCCCAGTGGCCTGCAGAGAGAGGTCCATGAACTGTGGTTTAAGGAGTAAGTCATTCCCGACCACACAGATCTTCCTCCGTCAACTCTTTTGGATTTTTTACTTTAAAAATCCCTTAAGAGTGAAATTGAGCAGTACTGCCAAATTCAAGGATTTACCCTCAAGTCCCCATTTTTATAGGCAAATATAGAAAAATCCCAGAGCTATGCAAAGGGCCACTCCCTAGCCACCACACAGGAAACGTCAAAGGATTATCTTGGGGAGGAGAGAGGGGTCAAGCTGACACACAGCGATGCTCCTGCTAGTCTACGCTTTGACCGTCTAGAAAAGTGTCTCGTAGAAATTGAGTTACAGCAATGCAGTGGCCTTCCTCTGCCATGCGTTGTGGTTTGAGGGGAGCAATGGGTTGAGTGGTGCCCTCCCCCAAAAGCTACATCCAGTTGGAGCCCGTGAGTGGGACTTTATTTGGGAAAAGGGTCTTTGCAGATATAATTAAGATAAACATCTTCAGATAGTATCATTCTGGATTATCCAGGTGGGCCCTAAATCCAATGACACCTTTCTTCACTAGAGAAAAGTTTAGGGCCATTTGAGACAAAGGCAGAGGAGAAGGTAATGTGAATGGAGAGGCAGGAGTCGGGATGACGTGCCTGCGAAAAGAGTACCAAGGACTACAGGGACCGCGGCAAGCAGACAGGCAGGTACAGACCCTCCCAGAGAGCCCCAGTGGGAGCCAGCCCTGCCAACACCTCGATTTGGGAAATCCGGCCTCCAGAATTACGAGATAAATTTGTGTTGTTTTAAGCTACCCAACTGGTGATAATTTGCACAGCAGCCCCGGGAAACTCCAGCATGGGGTGAGGATGACGCCACCACCTTCCCATGAACTCTCTAGGAAGCCCACGGAGCATCACCTGGCATGAAGCTTTGTGGGTCTTGAAGGATTTTCCATTTGCAAACGCTTCATGTTAAAATGTGGTATCTGAAACTGTTAAAAGCTGAGTACATTAATTTTTAAACATGGCAGCTAGCAACATATCCAGAAGCTACAGGCATAAGACTCCATTTAGACGTCTGTAGGGGAGACCCAGAGTTCAAGGTGGAGCTCAGGGGCCTGACAAGGAGGCAGCGGCATCAGCAAAGGTCCCTGCTGACCTTTTAGGTACCACGCACACAAACACACACACTCTCTTAACGGAGCAAATTATTTTAAACCCCAAAGTGTGCCTTCCATCTTCCCTGAGAGTGAGCGCCTCACACAGCCATGCATCTTTAATGCACAGCTGATGCCCAGAGCAGCTGCGGCTCCCTGGGAGATGTGGCCGGGTTGTTTGTTAGGTTCCCTAATTAGGCATTCTAGAATATAGACCTCCCGCATGCAGCTGCCTCTTTTCTACAAAACTCCCCTACAAATTCATTTCAGCGGGCATTTTTGTTTATCCACAGACCATCAACGGAAGTTAGCTGAAATAAGTTAAAGAGGCAGTTATGTGCTTCTGGCAAAAAGTAAAAAAAAAATTAAAAATCACCACTTTGTGACTTTTAACTCCTTGAGCCAAAAATATGCTGAACTGCACTCTGTCGCCTGGTTTCCCTCGGTCTGAAGTCAACTGTGGGAGATTTCAAGCAACCATAGGACCTCAGGGAAGGCGTTTGGGGTCAGGAGAGCTTGGGGGGTTCAGGCACCAAGTGCAGCTCCTGTCCCCCTGTCAGGGGGCCACCCCGAGGCAGGAGCGATGTGGGGATTAGAAGAAGCTGACCTCTCCTGGGAGAGGTAGGCAGGTGTCTGGGCTTATTAAAAGGGGTGGTGGCTCCAGGCTAGAGGTGGCCATGAACCAGGAAGATTCCTTAGCCCATGCCTTTGGCCAGACATGGGATTGTGGGATGAACCTTACGCCCTCTGCCTGGTATATTCTGACTCCCAGTAAACGGAGACGGGCAAGAGATGCATCAGTAAATGAAACATTCTAGAAGCTCTGCATGGTCCAACATATTCTTGGATAAAAATGCACACACTAGGGGCAGTGCCTGTGGCTCAAAGGAGTAGGGCACTGGCCCCATATGCCAGAGGTGGCAGGTTCAAACCCAGTCCTGGCCAAAAACTGCAAAAAAAAAAAAAAGCACACACTAAACAAAAAAAACTGAATATTTGCATAGATATTGGTGGCTGAAAGGATAGTGACCCTGCATCAAAACAAATACTTGGAAATAAGCTCTCAGGCAGGGGTTGGGAGGATGCCCCCGGAAGTCGAGAACTGAAGCGTGTGTATAAGGTGCAAGCCTGCCAGGTCGGAGCAGGTAGTTGAAGTCCACTTAGAGTCCGGTGAACCCCTTGCAGATCCACACCTGCTAACTGACTCCTTTGCTCACCTTGGGGAGGCTGAAGGGCAAGGGTTCTCTCATCCTCACCCTCTCATTCCATGAAGACAGCACGAGACTCAACAGCAAGGTGGATTTTCAGGAACCGGCAACGTCAAGCCCAGTGCTATCCTCCTGCATCTCTGGGAACTCTTTGTAAACCTTTGTGTGTCTTGAAGGTTAATCTGTTTCCTAGGACAGAGGCCCTGACCTACAGAGAAGTAACCTCTGTGTCAAAACCTCAGAGATGCTGAGGTTGGAGAGGCCTTGAAAGACAGGGCAAACACTTTGTTAAAATGAAACGTAAAACTGCCCTGTTGCTATTAGAAAGAAAGAAATCACGGCTTCCAACTCTTTAAGTGAAGCTTCGTTTGACAAATTACTGTAACTTTGAACTTGATGTTTCAGAGGAGCTTGGTGCCCATTAATTAAAAGGTAATCAGCCCTGGTTACACCATCTGCAACAAAGGTCTTCACTTAAAAGACTCTCTCAGTGTTTCAAATATTTTGTTTACACCAGATAAAAGCTGTTTTAGAACACAGAGGTCATCATTTCCGTGACTTATCTTTCAAAGGATCCATGTTGGGTGTCTTTTAAATGGAGCCATCCAGAATAGATTGTGAACAAAACTATAAATGGCCAATTGATGACAGTGAGGTGGGGAGTACCCTCCCCTAAATTATTTTCAAGCACAATCAGTAAAATGCTGCCATCTTTGATTACAGGCAGGAAAATATATTTAGGTTTCCTCCTCTCCTAAGTCTCACGGCAACTGGCTTTGGTGGGCCTGCTATGTGCTGGGGACTTGGCCCTGCATAGTTTCCAAACCTTACAGCAAACCTAGGAGATAGATGCTGTTTTCCCCTAATCTAAGGGGACACTTAGAGATGTTGATTTATTTGATCATTTGGGGAGGCAGGCTTTGAAACCAGATTCTTCCAGTTTCTACACTCTGGGCATTTTGGGCACAGGACCCTCTTTACAGCCACTGGGATTGTCCCAATGTGCTGCAGTTAGGACTAGTGCATATTCATTCAACTCAATTAGCCGGGCACTGAATATTAGCAAATAACAAAAATTTTTTTAATAAAAACTAAAATTAGTCTTTGGCCTCAATGACCTCAGAGCACTTTAGAAGATTAGGGATCCTCCGTGTTCCTGAGCTATTCTCATTATCATTTGGACAGACAGAGGTGTCAGGAACCAGAGCCGGGAATATGTGTCTATCTACAGCAAAGATCTCCACGTCAAAGGCTAAAGGGAGGTAGTGGGATCTCAGCACCCCGCGTGAGCTGTATAGTTGCTCAGCACTGGGGTCAAGTCTCAACTCCAAGCCTCAATTTTCCCGTCTGAAAATTGGGATGATAATAAGAGTAACTATGTCAAAGAGTTATGCGTATTAAATGTGCTAATGCCTAGGAAATAATGCATTTGAAGCATTTCAATATTCAACATGGAAGTATTTATTTAAGTAAAGCTCATTATTCCTACCGGAGTTAGGTGTCACCATTAAAGATTCATTCAGCCTTACAAACTTTAGGTCTTTGTGGGTGGGCATAAATGGTATAAATACAAACAGCTTTGTAGAGCTGGCATTGAAACCACTCTCAACCTTAACTACTTAGGAGAACATTAGCAGATCATCAGCAAAGAACAAACCCTGTGACCCCGGGACACAACAGGTGACATGGGAAAGAAAGTGGGGCAGAGAAGGAGGTGGGTAGACAGAGTGTTGTCCAGGCTGGACTCCCCTGCTCTGAAATATTACTGAGGGCCAACCCATGAGTATGTCTTTGCCTATTATTTTAAAAAATCAGGCTAATTCCATACTATTAATAATAATGATACTAAAATAATAATAATGGTGATAATAACCAGTATTTGTCAAGTCCTTATCACAAGCCCAACTCTGAGCAAGGAGGGCTCCACGTACAGGTCATGTAATGTAATTGTGCTCACCATGGGGTTATGCTGACTTCTTTCCTGGAACTGCATTTGTTCATAACTCAGTTACAACACAATGAAAAGCACTGTGCTCACTTTGATCAGAATCCCCACAGTGAGTGACCCACAGCAGGGGGCACAGTGGCCGTGCAACCCTACCTGCTCCCTGTGAGCCTGGAACTTCAACTCGGCCATCAAGAAGCTCCTACCCAGGGCCTCGCAGGCAGGAGGGCAACCCAAGGATGCGGGGGTGGTGGAGAAAGTTGCTCCCTATATCTGCCACACAGAGGCACATGTCCAGGAGCCACTAGAGCCCAAGGTGTGTCAGCAGCCATACTGGGCATCTAGTGGCAGCCACAGCACCAACAACAAGGTCCAGACAGGTGGGCCCTTGGCTCCAACCATCCCTTCAGTTCTGGAACCTTCCAGCGTACTCCTCTATGTTTCAATGGGTACAGGTGGCTTCTACATTTCCCTGGAGCTTCTGACAACATGTTCACCCACCAAATGGTTCTCAAGATCAGGAATCAGACGGATATGGTAATATCCAGGCCAACAATGCCAAGTGGTTTAAGACATGTGGACAGTGTCCTTCCTGTGGCACAATGACTATTTTACATTTAATACTACATATTGCTAACATATATACATTCATTCAACAAATACTATTATTTATTTATTTATTTTTTTTTTTTTTTGAGACAGAGCCTCAAGCTGTCACCCTGGAAAGAGTGCCATGGCATCACAGCTCACAGCAACCTCCAATTCCTGGGCTCTAGTGAGTCTCCTGCCTCCACCTCCCAAGCAGCTGAGACCACAGGTGCCCACCACAATGCCCAGCCATTTTTTGGTTGCAGCCATCGTTGTTTGGCGCCGGGGCTGGATTCAGCTCAGGTGTACGTGGCTGGCGCCTTAGCCGCTTGAGCCACAGGCTCCAAGCCAACAAATACTATTGCAAGCTCCCTCTACGCTAGTTATTCAAGGTGGTATGTCTCTGAACAAAGAGCCTGGGGCTTATGTAGGTCTTAATCAGCAATTAAAATACAATAGATCCTCTGCAAGTTGACCCCCCAAGGAACTATAAGAAGCTGGTCAATATACAGAGGTGGTCAACATGAGGAACTAGGCCTGCTATGCTGATATGTACATGTGGTGCATGTCCAGTCTATGGAAATTAGGTCAATTTAAGGAGGTGGTTGGTGCAGGAGGGGTTCAGCTATGGAGGGTCTACTGTACGTACCATATTTCCCAGACAGACTAGAAGCTCATTCAAGGACACAAAAGACTATCTCTAATTACGATGCAGCAGGATCCATATTCTATGTCTGGCCTTCACAAGTCTAATTTTTCAAAACATAATTATAATAATTGATCTAAGTGACAAAGTAGATGGGTTTTGGCTTTATTACTAAACCACAGAGAAGGGCTTATGAACTGACAGGTGCAAATTTATTAAGCTCGTGGCCTTCGTAAATGTAAAGAACAGTGCCAGGCAGAGATCACCAAGACATTTTCCATGCTTATGTGAAGACAATAATGGGATAGTCTCTCTCCCATCTCAGATAGTTGTCGGATTTGAGGAGAACTTGGAAGCTTCCTTCAATTCCATTCAACTTTTTTTTTTTTGAGACAGAGTCTCATTATGTCACCCTCGGTAGAGTGTCGTGTCATCACAGCTCACAGCAACCTCAAACTCTTGGGCCTAAGTGATTCTCTTGCCTCAGTCTCTCAAGTAGCTGAGAATACAGATGCCTGCCACAATGCCCGGCTATTTTTTGGTTGCCTTTGTCATTGTTGTTTAGCAGGCCAGGTCCAGGCTCAAACCTGCCACCTTCAGTGTATGTGGCTGGTGCCCTACTCACTGAGCTACAGGTGCCGAGCCATCCATTCAACTTTTTTTACTGAAAGTGAACTGTGTGGTAGACACTGACCCACAGACTGCTATGTACTGAACGTCTGCACCCTTCCCCAGATACGTGTGCTGAAATCTAATGCTCAGGGGATTTGGAGGTGCAGCCATCTGGAGGGAAATGGATCATGCCGTGCTGGGCTTAGCGCCCTTATAAAGTGGGCATAGAGAGACGCCTGTGAAGACACGGTGAGAAGGATCCACCTGTAAACCCAGATTTCCCTGCCTCCACAATGTCAGAGATTAATTTCTGCTGTTTATGAACCACCCAGTAGTGATGTCTTTTGTAGCAGCCTGAACAGAGTAAGACAGTCTCTTGAATATTATTGCAATCAGGTTGTTGAAAATATCTCCGATTGTATCTGAAGCCCGCACACTGTACCCCATGATTGAATTATTGTACACAGCTATGATTCAATAAAAAAAAAAAAAGACACCAGCAAGAGCAAGGTGCATGCTCTGTAGGGGCAGTGACCGAGGAGGTGCTGGTGCTGGTCAGCACAGCGCACAGGTGAGCTCAGCGACGCCATAGAAGCGCAGCCATCACGGGGCGTGAACCAGTCTCTCCATTTCATTCTCAGTGACTTTTCTGGGACCCTGGGGAGCTCGCCCATGTCAGGCACAGCTAAGGCACTATGGGACCCCTCCTGAAGAAAGGATGATGTAAACAACCAAGGGCATCAGCTCAGCTTCTGAGTTTACACATAACCTTCAAAACTCACCAGAGAACCCAGACTTTCCCCAGAAGGGCAGGGACATATGCTTTATACCCTAAACAACAGATTTGCAAGAACACAAGAGCCAAGTTTTCCTGCTCCAGGGCTGAATGTTTGAACATCCCCAGCCTAGGGGGAAGGAGTGCAAGAAGGGAGGCCTGACTGTCACGGGTCTGTGGGTGTCCTGAGAGGGGACCCTTCCTCCAGGGGTGAGTGTCCTCTTGGTTGGGCCATGGTTTCCAGTTGCCTGGTTAAATACCATCCCAGAAGTCACTGTGAAGGTATCTCGTAGATATGCTCTACGTTTAAACCAGTATATTTTGAGGAAGTCAGATTATGCTCCATAATGTGGGCAGGCCTCCTCCAAATGGTGAGACTATTAAGAGAAAAGACTGAAGTTTCCAGGAGAAGAAGGAATTCTCAAGACTGCAACTGAGATTCTGCCTGAGCTTCCAGCCTGCTGCCCCAAGGAAACCAGTCGCTAGACTGCAAGGTCAGCACTCATCTGAACTTCTGGCCTGCCAGGCCCCACCATCGCATGAGCCAACTCCTTAAAATAAATCCCTGTATATATATCTATGTGTACATATAGACACATACAGGTAGAGATAGAAAGAGATTCAGAAAGAGGCAGAAACAGAAACATAGATGCAGACGTAACTATGGACAGATGATAGCTCCATCAGCTCTGCCTCTCTGGGTAACCCTGACTCATGTTAAGGGGAAAGGATAGATCCCCCTCCCCACCTGCAGAAGTTTGGGGGTCCAAGAGCAGGGAAGACCTGTGCCCTAATTCCCTGCTTTCCAGCCACCCTGGGTGATGTGATGCAGGAGAGCAGAAGTGACAGCCAGGATGACCCCAAGCAGCCCCGAAAGTATCCCCTCCTGGCTGAGAACCTCTCAGTGGATGCCGAAGGGAGAGAGGAGCAGCTCTGCCAAGGGCTCAAGCTCAGGACAGAGCAAACATGAAAAGATCTGGGAGGACCAATGCCACCTCAGCCAGTGGGGACATGGATGTCTCAGAAGCTCACGACGACAGACCATGACGCACAAGGACAAGATCCCCCGGGATGTGACACTTTCTAAACCACCACCCTTGAATCTACACAGCACTATAGCAAGAAAAGAAAGAAGCCCTGAAGTGCCAGAGGAAACCCTGCACTGGCTATGCCTATGCTTAATTAACTAGGACCCTGTGCACCACCAGCTGGGAGCTTGGGACATACACGCGAGAACCAGGGTGCTTGCTGGTTGTTGGTTTCAGGACTGAGATCCCTCCTCTCTGCAGGTACTGAGCACCTGGGTGGCAAGTTAGCCACCTTCACGCCAAACTGTTATAATATATTCTTTGTGCTGAGTCATTGTGCTTTAATTGGGAGTCCACGCGGTTGCAGGGATCCCTCGGTCCTATAATACACATTATATGTATATTTAGTGTGTGGCTTTGCTTTGATGAAAACCTTTTAAGCCAGAGCCTATTCTGAATGGCGGGATGCCCATGTTTGCCTCTGGATTTGTGATGCCGTTAACCCAGGCAATCACCCAAAATGACAGCTCTTAACTCCAGTATTTCTCTCAGGAATCCATAAAAAGGCTTTTTCCCTTTCAGAGGAGACTACACAATATTGAGCTTGAAAAACACTCTTGGAATAAAGGGGCAGAAGACCTAGGTCAAAAGACTTGTGCTCAATTCCTGGTCGACTCCCTCAGCCCTCCCCCGCAGCAAAACAAACAAGCACCATCTATTTTATCCATGATACAAACCAGGTTGCATAAACTGGAACAGCTCTTTTGGAAAAGTCAGTTAATTAGTTTTGGAATTCAAATAAAAATGAGTTCAAACAGCTGGCGGGGGTAGAGAGTGTGAGGCAGGGAGTCTATTATCTCTGCCTTCTCCCATAAAGAGCTAGATGACTTTCTTGAGGGGTCTTGATTCTGGCCCATGGCCTGGGGCACCTCTCCTGTCACAGCCACTCAGGAACAAGATGATTACTCTATTAACAAGAGCAAAATCAACAATATATCATTAAAACAAAAATGCAACTTCTAAACATAATTTAGCTCCCCAGTGATATGCTTGTGTTGAGAGCCTAGCAAACCTGATCTAAAATACCTGGATGATTCCTAGCCAGAGGCAGCAGAGACCCATCCTTTATAGCAACAGAAATCTTTAGGAGGTCAAGTACAAGAAGGATGTGGAATGTGCTTTCTTCCCAAGTCTTCAGCATACTGCAGTCTTTGCTAGTAGAGTGGGAACCATTGCCTTCTCCACAAGGGGATTTATATGTACTTGTAAAACAAGATATGAATGAGGGATAATGAGATGAGGACAGAATTTATATATCAAAATGAGTCTGACTCCCAAGGTTGTTTCAGTGATGCCAAAACATATGAGGCCAGTTGGGAATGGCTTTTTAAACTTCTGTGTAAGTAATAACAAAATCACAGGCTTAATTATTTATTTAAACCCTGTCATTAACTAGCAGAGGACACCTAGACTACTCCTCCTTACTCACTATTCGCAAGTCTGAATGATCTTGGAAAACTTCGAAAATTAAAATCTACTCTCAAAGAATAAGGATTTGCCAACACTGGAAAGAAAGAATGTTTTTTGTTTCCCACTCTTATGCCAGCTCCTAGTATTTCTCAAATAAATGGCCAGACTTCCGAACTTGTTTATAAGGGTTTGGGTATGTACTTTGAGCCGAATGTGGCTATTGAAGTAAAAATGTCCATCATGTCTGCACCAATATGCATTCATGCCATGATGTGTCATTGCACTAGAGGCTTCTGGAAATCATTTTGTTGAAATCTGTTCAACAAAATAGTACGTTACTGGGCCACCAGACAGTCTCAGGTGGGCATTAAACATCATGTAAGAAACATCACAGGGGAAGTCCAAGTAGTCCACTGGGTTCTGCATCATTTTAGGGGAGACAGTCTGGAAGGTACTCCAAATTGAGAGAAGACTGAGGACCATTTAGTAACAGAAGCCAATTGATTAATAATGAAATAAGTACCTCCAATCCGGAGGCACAGACTGGCCCTGAGAAGCTTTCAAAGAAGAGCATTTGGCCAACAGTGCCCCGGGGGACTTATGAATTCTGGGAGAAGAGGCTGTGGATGGAAATACCCACATTACTCCAGAAGCGGTGATGAACTCCATGGGCAAATGTCTGGAGAGCTCAGATGAGAGAGATGGGGACTCTGCGGGAATCCTGGAAGAGCTCAGGGAGAGGCCAGCAACTGTGCTGGATTATAAAGAATTATAAACAGAAAGGAAGTGACACAGCACAGACTCTAAGAGGCAGGTAAGGTGGCAGAAGGAGGCACGCCACGAGTTCTCTTCCAGACACTGAATAGACACTCACTGAACGTACGCAATGCACCTGCCAAGCATTCCAAGGACACAGGTGAGGAAATCAGCTGCTACTTGCCAAGAGGCGCACAGGCCGGTGCCACTTCTCCACCTCAGCACTGCTAACATTGGGGACTGAGTCGTTCTTGGCAATGGGTGGTGTGGCATCCTTGATCTCTACCCACCAGGTGCCAGTGACTGTCCCCAAATCATCACAATAGACAATGTCCCCATACATTGTCAAATGTCCCTCAGAGAGTAGGATCTCTCCTGTCTGAGACAGCAAATGCGACGTCAGATGACTAATGTCACCATGAAGAGCTGGGAGAGAGAGGCAGCCTGAGGGGTGGGGACAATGCCAGGTACAAGGACAACAGGACAACTTGGGTCTTGGAGAATGAATGGAGGCTACAGAAATTAGAATTTCAGCTCTGAACATTGTGCTCAGGGTAGTAATGAGTCAATTATATAGACGTCTCTGATGAACACCTGGAAATGGTTTGGTGCCTGACGAGACACTACAGATGAGTCTGGGGTCCTTTGAGTAGAAGTGAGCCTGGAAGCTCTGGGTGGCAGTGAAATTAGGAGAGAATTTCCAGAAACAAGAGAAAGAGCAGAGCAAGTGGGGAAAGATGGGGGAGGGCACCTCAAGAGAAATGCCAAAGAAAAGATCAAAGGGAGCAGAGTAAGAACGGTTCCAACAATAAAGGCAGCTGGATGTTTGGGTATGAGGCAGACTGAGGAGCCTCTGGATTTTGCCACCGAGAGGTCACGTCGAGGCCCTTGGGGAGAGTGAGAAGTGTGAAGGGGCCTAGCAGGAGGCGGAGCAAAGGCAACCGGAACATCCCAAACACCAGAGGAAAGGGAGGCTCAGAATGTTTTCAAATGTGTGTAGGAGAGAAAAGACAAAAAGTTGTTTGCAAGCTAAAGAAGGAAAGATTCAAGGGAGGGAGCATATACTTTATGGAGCAGGACCTCAGAGAATTCAGGAACAAGACAAGGAAGGGAGACGTTTCCTTTAAAATGGGAGTGAGAAAGCCTTCGTCTGGGTGGGATGTAGCAGTCAAGACAGGTCAATGTCCTTATTTCAACAAATACAAAAAGGTGGATAAATTACACAATTGTATTTTTAAAGCCTTACAGAACTGTGAGGACTGGATGGATTAAGATTCCAGAGGTGGGAAAACCACTGTGTCTTGAGCTGATCAGGACAGCCATTTTTCCTCTGGACAATTTTCTGTTTCTGGATGGGGGCTGAGGATCAGGACAAGCAGAGCACAGAGAACCAGTGAAACTTCTAGCAGCTGACGGAGTTGGTGGGACAAACTGGGAATGACAAGGGCCTCAGAATATCTGCTGAGTTCTGGAACTTTCTGGAAGGTAGGGGAGCTCGGCCAAAATCTCTGAACAATGAAGCAAATTCTTCTACATTCTCTTGATGCTTAAAAAATAGAACTTACAGGGGATTTACCCCAAGCAAACACAAGGCAGTTCTCCCCTAAAGACATTTGCCAGATTTTGAAAGATATATGCAAAAGTATGATGGTTTAAAAATATGTTCACAAATTCTTGGATACTCTTCCCTTCAGTAGAGCTAATTTCCCTCCCTTGAATGTAGACCCAACAAAGTAACTCATTTCTGATGCACAAAGTGAGGCAGAAATCATGCGGGGTGACCTCTGAATCTAAGTCATAGAGACATTACAACTTGCTCTCTCTCGCGAATCACTCGTGCTGGGAAAAGGCACCTACTGTGCCATAAGGATATTCAAGAAGCTGACAGAGAAGCTTCATGGTAAGGAAACGAGCCCTTTGACAAGCAGCCAAAAGGAAGAAGGCTCCAGCCTTCAGCCAAGGAACTAATCCCAGAAGCAGGCTCTCCAGCCCATCCAATTTCCACCTTGACTACAGCAGACACCTCCAGCCAAAATCACCCATCTAAGCTGCTCTCAAACTCCTGACCCACAGAAACCATGAGATAGTGTTTGTTGTTTTAAGCTTCTAAACTGGGAGTCATTTGTCATGCAGCAGTAGGTAACTAATACAGGTGTGAAGTTAAAGAGCTGAACTGAAAACCTCTGAAGGCTGGAAGAGTCTCCAACCAGATGTAAACTGAGTCTTGGTAAAACTGCAGCTCAGCATCCAGCACAGCTGGGTCTCTGCATTTAGGCAATTGATCTCTTACGCTGTCTGCCCAACAACAAGAACAGGAAAGAACAAGCTCTTTGTTGGCAGAGAATAGCCACTGGAGTCTCTGCTGCATATGAAGAAGACAATACTTAGATGTACAAAGCAGGAGGCCATGTGACCAATAATTGGGATAAAAAAACACAGATAAGCTCGCCAGTAGAAATAGCAAATGATGGCTCAGCACCAGTAGCTCAAGCAACTAAGGCGCCAACCACATACACCAGAGCTGGTGGGTTCGAATCCGGCCCTGGCCTGCCAAACAATGACAACTACAACCAAAAAATAGCTGGGTATTGTGGTGGGTGCCTGTAGTCCCAGCTCCTTGGGAGGCTGAGGCAAGAGAATCACTTGAGAACTTGGGAGGCTGAGGCAAGAGAATCGCTTGAGGAGTTGGAGATTGCTGTAAGCTATGATGCCACAGCGCTCTACCCAGGGTGATAGCTTAAGGCTCTGTCTCAAAAAAAAGAGAAAGAAATAGCAAACGATGGGCAGCGCCTGTGGCTCAGTGAGTAGGGTGCCGGCCCCATATACCGAGGGTGGCAGGTTCGGCCCTGGCCAAACTACAAACAAAAAATAGTCCGGCGTTGTGGATGCCTGTAGTCCCAGCTACTCGGGAGGCTGAGGCAAGAGAATCGCCTACGCCCAGGAGCTGGAGGTTGCTGTGAGCTGTAATGCCATGGCACTCTACCAAGGGAGAGTAACTGAAAAAAGAAAGAAAGAAAGAAAAAAAGAAATAGCAAATGATGACTCTAACTTGATTAATATGTTTCTTTAAATGAAAAGAAAGAATCATAAAATAGACAAAAACATAGAGAATTTTGACAAATTATGTTTACAAATAATCAAATGGAGATCTAGAATTGAAAAATTATAATATTTACAGTAGAGATAATAGTGAATAGGTTTACCAGCAGATCAGATATAGCAGAACACAGTATTAGTAAATTGCAATAAAACTTAATATAACTGTGGGAGGCCGAAGTGGGTAGGCTGCTAGAGCCAGGAGTTCAAGACCAGCCTGAGCAAGAGCAAGAGCCCATCTTTAAAAAATATCTGGGCGTTGTGGCAGCAACTATAGTCCCAGCTACTTGGGAGGCTAAGGCAGGAGGATTCTTGAGCCCAGTAGTTTGAGGCTGCTGTGAGCAACAATGACATCATGACCCTAAAACCTGAGCAAAGAGTGAGACTCTGTCTCAAAAAAGAAAAAAAGAGAAAAAAAGTTAACATGAACCACTCAAATTTCAGAGAGAGAGAAAAAAAGTGGGAAGAACGATTAGGAGCATAAAGGGCACATTAGCTCCTCAGAGAAGGTCCAACCCACACGTATTCCTGTCCCAGAAAGAAGAAAGAGGGAAATTTGGGCAGAAGTAATATTCAGGGAGACAATGACTGAGAATTTTCCAGGGATAAAAAAGGAAGAGAGATGCTTCATCTTCTGAAATACTGGTAAAAGGGAACAGAGGCTGCAAATAATTCTGATATTGAGGTGCAGGAGGCCAAGAGAATGGTCAGGAGGTTTGAAGCTTGGAGAAAACAGAAAAGGGCTGGTTTGGCCACCGTGGCAACTCAGTAGGGAATTAGCTAGGAAAAAACAGTAAGAAGTACCACACAGCTGAGGCACAGCTGAGGCTGTGTAAAGTCAGTTTGTGGGGAGAGCAGTGAACATTTTGGAGTATCTTTCCTTGAGGATGTCCAACCTGCAGCTCACATAACATGCAGATTATTTGAGGACTGCAGTGCTTATCTGTTCTGTCAGATATCACAAAAAGTACAGACTGTTTTTGTTGTTCACCAGCTTTCATTGGTGTTATTTCATTAGTGGATTTTTAATGTGTGGCCAAAGACAACTCTTATTCTTCCAATTTATGGCCAGTAAGAAACAAAGTTGGACACCCTTAATAGAAGCTCAATGTCAAGACTAGAAAAACACGTGCATGGGGGGATGTAATGAATGTTAGGCAAAGCAAGGGGAACGGTAAGGAAATCCAAGGAGACCGTGATCGTGAGGACACTGGTCAAAGAACAGTTGACATAGCAGATCGTCTGATCCAGGCCAGGCAGAGAGAGGAGAGTGAAAGCCTGGGAAAAGTAAGGTATTCATGGGATGACACGTTTTGATGGCGGGGAAAGAAAACAGTCAATGGAAGTGAGCAGAAGGATGAAACCCAAGTTCATAGCCAAGGTGAGAGATTAGCCCGCTTTTGTAGGGCTCTGGGTGATTGTAAGATTCAGAAAAAGGTCATGAGTGACAGTTTCTGAAATGAAATGAAAGATTAGTGATGCCAAAGAGGTTGAAGAACTATGAACCCACAAGTTCCCTCACTTCCCGAGGTCTGAGGCAGGACCCACTCAGACTCATTCCCTTTCCATTGTATTTCCACTCCTCTCCTACTTTAAGCTAAAACGAAACATTTTTCTGGGATTGTTGGTCAAATTCTAATTTTTAAGAAAAGTTGCATTCTGTAAGCTTCCAAGATAACATAAATCAGCCTCATAAAATTTCTATTCAAACTGTTAAAAATAAAAATATAGAAATAACATTTTTTTGAAAAGTCACTCTATTTTATAAATGCCTGCCTACTTTCTTTTTCAGCCCCAACTAAAAATAACGTACAAACTGACAGAATTTGAACTTCTAAAAGAAAGAAAGAATGCACCTGGCTCTTGAAATTTGAGGTAAAAAACAGCAGGTCAGCATGTTTCAAAAAAAGCAGCAAGTAAGAACATCCAGTTGAACTTGACTGTTCAGCTTATTCATAAGACATCAACACTGACAGAAGCATATTTTGGGGACAACTCAGAGAAAATGTTATTTTGAAAATACAATAAGGACACCTGTGCAATGCCACTGACCCCCCAGAGCTTCGCCTTCCACCCCATGTAACAGTTAAAATGTCGTATATTTGCTTAACGGTGATCTGTATCTTGTGGTCAAGTTCAAGTGTTAGGTGAACATAAGGAAGTATGTCAATTTCAAAGTCAGTTAACAGAAGAAATATTAAATGCCCCTCAAAACTGGAGTTTCTTAATTTAACCACACATTTATAAAAATATCTTTATCCTCAGATAAATTTAACTCTTCTTTCCTTAGAAGTACCACTTCTTTTCATAAAACTTAGATTCCTACCTTTAAGTTTCTTTAAATTGAATACTTTAGAAGCCAACATTTACATTTAAAATTAAGAGTTAGCAGGCTCAGGGTGGTTCCTGTGGCTCAAGGAGTCGGGCACCAGCCCCATTTACCAGGGGTGGCAGGTTCAAGCCTGGGCCCAGCCAAAAAACTGCAAAAAAAAAAAAAAAAAAGAAAAAGAAAGAAAGAGTTAGCAGGCTCATGTATTATTTTTAAAATAAAATTTCTATTTTGTTTTATTCTGCCATGTACCATAACTTCCCAAGGTCAGAAGTTGTTAAAAAAAAAAAAAAAGAAAAGAAAGAAAGAAAGAAAGAAAGAGGAAAAAAAACAGGAAAAAAAAAGCTATGTTGTAGTATTTATGGAGAGTGCCAAAACTAGAAAGAAACTAATTTGTCATAAGCTTAATTTTATTTACATGACATTGGCTTGAGCTTCTAAATTTTGCAAACAGTCATAAGCTTCCAGAAATAATTCCCTAGAACAACAGTTTTTATCAGCAGGAAGCTTGACGACTCCTTGAATATACTGTTTTGTTTGGGGTCTGGGATGGTTTTGGTGGGGGGAAGTTGGAATAAGGAAGAGAATAAATTCATTTAACAAAACTCACTTGGGATTTGGGACTGAGTAATAAAGGGCCACAACAAATCCAATTAAAGTTTTTGAGGAAACAACATAAACATTTTCCTAATTTTGCATCAAAGTGATTGACACAAAATTTTTAATAATTTAACTTATCTTTTATTGATGGGAGGTTTTCTATTTTATTTTGACGCTCTTCCTTCTCCAACTTAGAGTTTTTGCATAGCATAATTCAACAATATTTAGCAATACTCTCTCTTCCCCATACTGCAAAGTCTCAATAAAATTAATAAATAAATCCCAAAGAAATCATCATCAACATTTTGATAGTTAAGTTGTTTTTTTTTAATATTAGCCTTTCCTAATGAAAAGCTTCAGTGATAAACCTGTATATTGAAAGCTCACAGCATTTTAGCTTACTAATACCTCTCCTTTTTGAGGAAAAGGTTATGAAACCTGTAATAGTAGCCAATTGCATTGTGACAGGTTGCTTTAAGTTTTCCCGAAGATCATAGCTAGCTGTAGTGGTGAGTGAGAGAAGTAAGCGTTGGGTTTTACATCTTTACACTTTATAGACTATGTTGGATACTCCCTTTTTAAAATCACCATTTTCACAAAATTCCTTACCATTGTTCTATGAGCCAGTCACGTTTGAGAGCTGTGTGTCAGAACCCTGAACCTCAAGGTACCTAGCAAGTGAAGAACTAAGAAATAAAATCACAAAACAAACATGGCACATTTTGTCCAAAGATTGATTTCATTCCCTGGTGGGCACTATGCAAGTACTAGAGAGGGAAGTACAACATGTGTTTTTGGCTAGAACACCACATCTTAAACACATTGAGGCCTCTGGCCCAGGCATGTCTTGGGTTGAACATGACATTAGACTTTACTTAGAATTTCTCCTCCCTGATCTGAGAAACTGAATCTGAAAACAGTCAGGGAGCACAAAAGTTGAGTTTCCCCAAATGGATTCTGTCTACCACACAAAAACACTCCCAAGCATTCTTTTTACTCCCCGGTGTCAGGTACTGCTGGTTCCCTGGCTACAGTCATTCAGCAAATAGTCACCGAGTGTCTGCAAGGGTGCCGGGTGCTGGGCTTAGCCTGTGGCTCCACCGCCCTCTCTCTTGTTTCATGTTCTAGAACATTCAGCCTGCTTTGAGACCCATTCAGAGGGCCCCATTCAACTCAAAGTTGAACCATGTTTTTACTAATGTTTAGATTCAGCAGCAGCTTGTAATGGTGGGAAACACTACGAATAATCTCCTGCCTAGTAAGACCTCACTGCATATGTCAGGCCTGGGTGTTTTGAAGTGAGAAAAAGCAGACTTGCCGAGGCCTTGAAAGATTTGTAGGATATGTTGCCCTTTGCAACAACATGGATGAATGCTAAGTGAAATAAGCCAGAAAGAGGAAGGAAAAAGGTGCATGTCTCACTTATGTGTGGAATCTAAAAAAAGGAAAAAACAAAAGAATAAGAAAAGAGAGGAAAAGGAAGAGCACAGAAGAGAAAAGGAGAGAGGGGAGGGGAAGGGAGGAGAAGAGAGGGGAGGCGAGGCGAGGCGAGGACTCAAATACACAGAAATAGTAGAAAGTTGGTTGCGGGGCTGGGGGCTTGGTACACAGGTGGAGACCTAGGTCAAGGGGCAGCAAGCTGCATGAGTAAGTCTACAGAGCTAGTGCACAACATGAAGACTACAGTTAATAATATTATCTTCTAAATTTAAACATTGCTGAGAGTAGATTTTCGGTACTCTTACCACAAAAAAAGAAAGATAACTACGTGAGATGATGGATATATTAATTTATGTGACTGTAATAATCGCTCCACTATATATGTATATCAAAATATCACATTATACACTTTAAATCCATATAATAAGAAAAGTTTTAAAGAGAAAAATATATCAGACATCTGATGAACAAAGTTAAAAAAAAAAGCCCCAGAAGCATGACATGAGGCAACACGTGCTGGGCATACGCTAAGCGTGGGCAACCCGGACAAGATGGTTCACACAGCGGCACATCAGCAAATAGCCCAGAAGATGAGGATGAAGAAAAGCCGCTCAAACCTCTGCAAAGGAGTAGGAGGCAGAAACCCCACAGGAGCAGCCAGGTGAACAGCCAGAAGAAATGGAAAAAGCAGAGCGCACCTGTCAGGGCCCCGAATAGACCCACATTTGGTCGTAGGCAGGCAACCTGCCATATGGAGCTTTTTATTTGTACCTTGCCCGTCTTCTTCCAGGTATTTTGGCCATAGGCCCTGGAGTGAGCTGGAGTTGACTGGGTGGGCCTTGGCCGTATGTGACAATGCCAGCACCTTCCATGAGAACACAGAAAGCCCACCAGCACTTGACTCCCCACTCAGTCTCTTTTTGCACCCAGAGCATAATTACTCCAGAACCTTTCCAACAGGCTTGCCATACCCTGCATAACAAAGTAGCACATTTAATATTAATAGATTTTTTATTTACATCATTTGCTGCTTAATGACCTACTGTACATCATCTTCAGTGCTTGCAACAGATCAGATCAGCTGTGCTGCACTGATGGCCAGTTCTCTCTGGGAAGTGCCTGTACAGACTCGAGTCACTCAGCCAGCCTGAGTGAAGGAAGCGTCTTCAGAATAACTCACTCTGATCAGTACAAGAGGTGGAAACACCCCCGGTGTACCCTCTAGGACAGGAGTGGTTAGTTACAACAGCAGTGTTAGTTTCCTGTACCTGCTGTAACAGACTATCTCATAGTTCTGGAGAAGAAATCCAAAATTGAGATGCAGCAAGGCCACGGCCTCTCTGAAGGATCGAGGGAGAACTGAGCCTTCACCTCTGTGGGCTCCTTGTGGAGCAAGACGGTCTGCTGAGATGTCGGGGAGCAGCTTGCAGTGGGATGGGGGTGTGAAGAGGAAGGATGGAGAGGGGATGTGGTAACTCCTGGGGAAACCAGCAGGGTCAAGAGTGAAAGGAGTGAGCTGCGGAGTGGATGGGCAGGGATCACAACCTGGGAAGTGAGCTGTGGAGAGGATGGGCAGGGATTACAACCTGGGGGCTGCCGAGGGAGCAGGTGTCCCCCAAAAGAGGAGCAATGATTAAAAGTCTATGTAAGGGTAGTTATGTAGTGAGCTGCTCACTTCCACCTGCCATACACCTGCCATTGCTCAGCTGGTGATGCAGCTCTCTGCTCTCTGCCCTGGGGGTGCACAGCCACCTCCTCTTCCATCTATACAATTGCCCTCTGCTTCATTCTTATAAAAACACTTGTCATTGGATTTTGAGCCCACCCTGATAATCCAGGATGAGCTCCAGATCCTTAACTTAATTACAGATGCAAGACTCTTTCTCCAAAGGAGATTACATTCATGGTTTATTGGGATTAGGAGGTAGACATACCTTTTGGTCACAAACCTTCCCAGTCCCCCCAGAGAAACCACCCAAATGGAGAGCACTTGTTTACCCTAACTCAGAGGAGCAGATTCCAGAAGACTAGACTCCGCCTCTAGGCAGAGTTAGGCGGTTGTTTGTGAGGGTGGTCCCCTGCACTGCAGCCTCAGTGCCACGTGGGCGTTTGTTAGGAATGCAACGTCTGAACCCCATTTCAGACCTGTGATCAGTAACGCTGAGGGTGAGCCTCACAGGTGGGCTTAACAAGGCTCCAGGTGATTCTAACACATGCTATGGATCGAGGACCACCTGCGAGAGATTTGAATCTTAACCAAAAAAAGAACAACAAAGCAGAGAAAAAACCCAACTGGAACTGTAGGTCTCAGCTGCAGCATTTGAATCACATGAAAAGGTTTTTAAAAAAAAAAAAGCACTGATTCCCAAGACCCATAATTGGTCTGGGGAGGAGCCTAGACCAGGAGTTTTTAAAAGCTCCTCAGGGGATTATAAGGTGTGCCAGGACCCAGAGCCTGAGCCAGGAGCCGTCACCCAGGGGCAGCATAATGAACACCAGCAAGGTGGGCTCAGGAGAGCTTTGCTGGCCCCTCTGAGCCTAAGTCACAGAAGAGACACTGGGCTTTTCTTCTGAGGCAAAAACAATGGACGAGCCTATTACTTTGTTCTGCACCTACAGACAGACTAATTTCAGGGTACTCAGAGAAACAAAAGCATGCGAATAGTTGAAGGGTAAATAAAAAGACAGAACAAAGTAAAGACTCAGCGTGAAGAAGGCAGGAATACAGACTCACTCCCTGAGGTGAGAAGAGGCTGTTGCCCACACCCGACAGCGAGCCCACCAAGAACCGCAGGGGCTGCCAGGGTGCCATCCTCTGCTACGCATGCATGCATGTGTGCGCGTGAGTGGCGGCTATGGCAGCAGTGTTTTCGCATCCATCTCGTCCCCATGTTTTCAGCTGCATCCAGCATTTGCTCACACTTCCCCAGAGAAGGGAGCAGAGGAGGCCACTCAGGGCCATGTGGGGAAGCAACCAGGGCCTGTTCGGAGGCTGAAAAAATGAGGGTGATCACTGGGGACACAGAGGAGACAAGTCTGAGCACGTTTAGGGCTGGATAGTTTGAATGATTTCGGCCTCTACAGAGGTGGTATCGATTTTCAGCACCTGGCTTGGGGCAGTTCAGACCAGGGGAGCTACTGGCCTGGTGCCTGAGAGTTACACAAAGGAGGAAGGTGGGGGTAAGGCCTTCATGTTGGTTGGTTGGTTTGCATGAGAAAGGGGTTTGCTGGGAAGAAGTTTGCTACCTCTAGGAACTAGCTAGCCCTGCAAGGGGCAGTGTCTCCAGCATGACAGAGACAGAAAATAAAAATATGGGCTCGGCGCCTGTGGCTCAACAGGCTAAGGCACCAGCCACGTACACCTGAGCTGGTGGGTTCCAATCCAGCCCGGGCCAGCCAAACAACAATGAC
>CAUYRH010175983.1:0-10497 GCA_963574655.1 Perodicticus potto | reverse complement strand
AATGTCTCAAGGTGTAAAATCAATGTCCCCAAATCAGTAGCCTTTGAACTTTTCAATATATACTAATTTTTATCTTAACTGATCTTCGTGTAAACTGCCTAGATTAAAGACACTATCCATTCCCTACGCAAGACTTTATGGTCAATGGCCATGCCCTGATAAATACTTATAGCTAGTTGGTTATTCTCTAATATACCCCACCATTATGGTCTTGCCCACTAATTTTGTGTTACCTCACCAAGTGGCAATTATGTCTTTTCTGAAACTGTTTGTGTTACTTGAACTTGTTTTTGTAATTGTAATTTTAATTAAATTTGAATTAAGCTTGATTTAAATTATTTGAACCAATGTTATATGAAAGCAAAAGGAAGTTGTTTCTGTGAAAAAACTAAGTTATATGCATTGAAAAGACTCAATAAAGCCATGTCATGAAAAATACTGTTTTGAATTAAATGTAAAAGATTTTAGGTAGAACTGAAAACTACACAAGTAGGATTGATTATACATTCAGCATGCTTTGTGAATGTCTCTAGATTCTTGCTTCACTTCAAAGAAACTGAAACTAAGAGTCAAAGATGATGTACTGTGGGTGAAATTTATGTAAGAATGATTGCACACAACTCAAACAGTGGATCCACAGTCAAAAGGCTTGGCCCATTTGAAGATTAGCTAAGGAATACATCATTATATGGAGTAATTAAAAATAGAGTATTCTGAAAAATAAAGTGTTAAGTGCATGTGGATTGGGAGGATTTAATGAGTCTTTGAATTAATTGACTTTTATAAATAACTAACCAATATCAAATCCTGATTGCATTGGGTCAAAAGGTATTCATTATACAGAGCCCTGCTTAAAGATTTAATCTTGAAGAAGAAGACAAAGGGAAAGACAGAGGAAGAGGAGGATGAAGAGGAGAGGAGAAAAGAAAAAAAAATCATCTACTGTTTCTCTAATTGTGTTGAATGTTTAATTTCCAAGTTTTTTTAATTTCCAAATTTTCATAGACTGATACTTTTGTAAAGTAAAATAAAAACTTCATGGGAATGTGAAATTTTTCTGTGTTTTTAAATACTCTCAATTTCTAAACTTAAATCATCCTGATATCTCTGTTGACCAGTAACAAATAGTTTTGTGATTATCACAAATCCACAAACTACACTTTCAGTAGCACTGACTACCAAGGGTGTCCAACCTTTGTGGGGTTTTTTCACAGCTGTACATTGGAATAATAATATTTGTATTGGGCCACACATTAAATACACAGACACTAACGAAGAAAAGCTGATTAGCAAAAAAAGGCCTATTCATACTTTTTGTGATACCAAACACCACAGATAAGCAGAAACAAAAAAAAAATCTTCTCAAAATCAGCATGTGGCTCATAGGTCACAGTTTGGGCATCCCTGGCACTAAACCATTGTGGAGCTTGTATAACCACAAAGCTACAAATTCAGCCCTAGAAGTGCCATGAAACAAAAATCCAAATTCATTCGATCTGGGTAGTATAAATCAATAGGGTACATTTTGGCTGTACCAGGTACATGAATAGCCTGAAGTTTCTTCCATGATCAAATGTTGGGATATTATATAGATATGGCATAAAATGGCCCAGGCATGATGTCTCAACTCCCACACAAAAATCTTTACATACCTCAAGTCCTTCTATTCTTATGTATGTTTTAGGCATGATTTTCTTTGTCTCTCTTGACTTATTTTGGACTTCTGGCACCTACTCAGTATGATACTTTCACAGCCTTCTGTCTCAGAACATTTTAATCCCAAAGTGTCCTATATGGTCCATGGGGATAGCTAGGAGGAGGGGAGAGTTAGGATAAATGAGTCATGGATTGTATCATTGGGGCACTGAAGCTCATAGAGATTATTTAGTTCATCTAGGATTACTCAACAAGTTGGCAAAAAATAAACTGAAACTAAGTTTTTCATTTCAAAACACTTTTAACTTATTTATTCCATTCGTCTTACTGAGTACCCACTCTGTTCCAGGCATTACACGTAGGCTAGAGCTATAGAGATTGATAAAACATAGTTTTGTCTCAGTTCTCCAAAGACCTCATGGCATTTTGGATAATACCAACACATATCCTGATAATTATAATTTATTGCAATAAGTGATACATACACATACTGTCAAAATTAAGTGCTATGGGAGCCCAGAGGAGAGACAGAAGAAATGAAGAAATTTTACCTGTAAAGGCATGAGAATTAGGGAAGAATTCCTGAAGAGTGCAACCCTTGTGATGGAACCTTAATGAAAGTGCTGAATTTCTGTAGGAAGAAAAAGTGGAACAGAACATACATACACAAAGACAAGAGCCATGAAAATCCATAGACTGCTCAAGGAATGACAGAGTATTTGGAGTAGCTAGAATTTAGCATGTGCCAAAGACATGGAGAATAGTGAGTAATAGTTCTCATACTCCTGGTAATGTAGGATTCAGGTGGTAAGTAGAGGATATTATATGCTGAGGAACTTATACTTTAGTGGGGAAATTTGAAAGGGCTCAGAGCAAGACAAGCGACATGATTATTTTTGCCTAACTTTTTTCTTCTCCCAGTATATCATTTTATTTTATTTTATTTTATTGCTTAGTACATGGGAACACTATAATATTTGCTCCACAGTGTCATTGTGAAAATCAAGTTATTGCTTGGAAGTTGAGAACTATAAACTATAACATGGCATTACCTACAAGGTATTTTGAGCTATCATCATCAGCTCTTCCCTTCTCCCTCCTTTACTTCCTTCCTTCCTTTCTTCTTTCCTTATCTATGATCTAGCATGTAAGTTTTGGTAGAGGGAGGAAACATCAACCAAAATTAGGGAATGATTATTAAGCACTATGTAATCATGACCTTATTCAGGGGATGCTCCACATGTAAGTGGGGGAAGATTGTGAAATAAAGGAGCATTTTGTTTTGTTTTGGTGTTGTGATTTTTTTGGGGGGGCGAGATGAGTCTGACCTAGAGTCTTGGGCCTGGATTGGGGGCAGAAAATGGATGGGAGGGTAACTGCCACGAAAGCACAGCAGCCTGAGGCTCCGGATCCTCTCTGTGCCTATCCAAATCTAAGAAGTTAATACTGATGTGTCTTATGACAGGGTTCATCATCTCCAGATAAAGCTTTTTCTGCTGAGTACAGGCAGTCTCTCAGTTACAAACAGCTGACTTATATACAACTTGCACTTATGAAGGGAGGCTATTACAGTAAGTTCCCGAGTTATACATCTGACTGATGTATAAGTCACACTTACAAATGGAGGCTTTTACAGGTAATAGGTAAATGTACATGTTCCTACTTACCTATAAATTAAACTTAAGAACAAGCCAACAGAACTTATCTCATTTGTAACCCAGGAATTGCCTGTAATTTCCGCTGTGCTCCTTTCATGTCCTTGTATCTGAGGCTATAGATGAAAGGGTTCATCGCAGGGGTTACAATTGTATGCACGATAGAATCCACTTTATTCTCTTCTGCTGACAGAAGAGGGGAGAAAGTAGACTGCAATGATGGCTCTGTAGAAGAGAGACATAGCTCAGAGAAGGAAGCCACATGTAGAGAAGGTTTTCCTCTTCTGCTTGGCTAATGGAATACAAGGCACAGTGCAGCCAATAAAAGCATAGGAGAAAAGAATGAAGGAGAAAGGGATGAACATAACTGTCCTCCCAGTGGATAGGGTCATCAAGTTGTTGATTTGGGTGACTGAGCAAGCAAGTCATAAAAAGGGTTCCAGGTCTGAGAAGAAGTGTGGGACAGCTCTCTAATTACAGAAATCAAGTGGCTCAACAGATTGTGATGCAGCACTGAGACAAGTTTGTAGGTAACCCATGGAGTCACAACCAACAGAGCACAGTACTTGGGGTTCAGTAAGGAAGCATAGTATAATGAGCGACAGATGCCAATGTACCCGTTGTGTGCCATGACTGCCAAGAGGAAATTATACAGGTCCAGTACAAACACAAAAAATTACATTTGTTTAAGGCATCCTGAAAAGGATATGATTGGACTCTGGCTTTGAATGTCTGCCAGCATTTGTGGGACTGTAGTGGTTGCACAGGATACATGGACAGGCAGACGTACATTGGGCTATGGAGGTGAGCATCACTGATAATGGCCAGAATGATAAATAAATTTCCTACCATGGTGACCAAGTACATGCATAGAAACAACACAAAGATGAGCTGCTGCCATTCAGATCCTACCATAAGCCTCAGGAAGAAGAATTCAGAGGAAGGAGTTTGGTTTCCTTGGTGCATGTCTCTGCTGTCTCTAAAAAGGGAAAAATTCAACTTCACTGTCAAATGGGAACAGGACACAAAAGCTCATCAGTACATCGTCCTAGTTTATAGAATAGAATCAGGGCTTGGAACCGGACAGTTTGGGGTCATAGTCTCGCCATAATAAAATATATAAGTTTCATAAGGGCATGGATTCTACCTTCTACATTGAGTACTATACCTCAGTGCTGATAACAGTGCCTGATACATAATAGATGATCAATAAACATTGATCAAATTTATGTAAGAATGAATGAAAAAAGGAAAAATTGGGGTTTATAACTCACTGTCATCTTGATTTCATTATTTGTGCTTTTCTAAGCCTATTTAATGAACTATAAAATATGGAGAACAACCACTTTACAAGGGTGTTGTGGGGATTGCAAGGACAATTGTAAAATGACCAAGTCTGTATTTTAGCTATTTCTGCATAAACTATCACTGCTATCATTTGATAATTTGAAAGAATTACAGACTCCAAAGAAACTTCCAGAGAAGATCTGAACCAGCCCCTGCTTTGGGGCAAGTGAGGATCCAATAAACAATGTGATGGTTTGGCTGACCATGTTTTAGCACTCCAGAGACAGACTACACAATCCCCTTCCAGCGTCTGCTCCAAAATTTTATCCTCTAAGTAATTAACTTCTTTCTCAAATCTTCTTGAAATCTTTCCTATATTCACATTTCAATAAGGAAAAAGTAGTCATCTGTGTCAAATGCTACAGGAAAGTCATGTAAAAATTACCACTAAATTAAGCAAAATAGAGGTAATGTTCAGTGCCCTTAACAAGACCATTTACAGCGGGGTTGATTGAGCACAAGTGAAAATGAAGACAATTTAGGGTCAAAAACTCAAGAGTCAGTATTTATTGAGGCACTCTGCTCAATGTTTTATATTGATTCTCTTATAAAATATTCAGAGCAAACTTGTGAGTTAAGTATGATTGCTAAGATGCCCACTTTACAGATGAGGAAATCAAAGACTAAAGATGTTGAATAAGTTGATCAAAATAATATATAGTCAGGGTGGTGAAGTCAGAATTTTGAGCTCAGTCTAATTTCAGAGCCCTTTCACTTAACCACTATGCTCTATAGCTATGGTATAGTACTGCTAATATAGAGGATGCCAAAAAATGTATACACATTTTAAGAAAGGAAAAACCTGTTTTAAAATTGTAATATTCAATATAGAGAGATTACAAAAGCCAAATACAAGTCACGTTTGATTTCTGCACTTACACATCGCTACTATAATTCAATTCAACTTTGAAAAGTAATACAAGAGAAAAGATCTCTTAAAATGTGTATACATTTTTTGGCACCCCTGGTATATTCATATATGTGAAGTAAGGGGTTAAGAATTAATATTTGCTGAGAATCACTTATGTTCTAGGGGCAAAATATCTTGCTCAGCCATCGTCACACAGCTAGGCTTGGAATCTTGAATCCAAAGTTCTTTTGCCATTATCTATGTAAGTCTAAATTAGAACAAAAGGGTATGCAGAGGGAAATTTTGTCTTACTGCAATTTGTACTTTATCTAAGTTGTTCTATATGCTGCTATGAGATCCATTTTACACCACTGTTACTTATTCAAAAGCTTTCCATGTCTTCATACCCCCTTTCCAGTCTAACACAACTGGACTGCCATTGTGTAAGTAGACATACTTTTGCTGATTTGCTATTTCACTTTGTACCCTCTATAACAAAAGAAGTATATAGCTCTAGTGTATAGCTGGAGCAGGACTGCAGAAAGAATGTTGCATTTATTTAATAACACAATTTTTCCTAAGTACTAAAGCAATACTCATTTGCATACTAACAAATAAATGTGCTAATTATAAATCAGGCAGTAGCAGATCTGGTGGGACCTCTGCTAGGCAACACTTAGCCATTTTATATGTACAGAATGTACTGAAAATAATAAAGTGGCATATTATTACATACATGTAATGTAGGCTTTTCATTAATGCAGACCGTATTAGCAAAGTGTGACAGCCAGCATTCCTGATTTGACCTCAAGGCATCACATCAGCTAACTCCATTTAACTTATTGTTCTTATCTAACCCCCAAGCTAGCACCATCTTTTACAATCAAGTGTGTATCTCTCTTCAGTTTTTCAACCTTTATATTCAAGTCTCTAAGCTGACATAAAGCTTTTGCAATGAATATGGGGAGCAAATGTTTGTGCTTGGGGGTTAAGGTCCCCCTCCTGCAGAACCTACCAGATGTTCTGTAGCTATTTACAAAGTTATTTCAGAAAGCAACAGTTCCATTTCACCTGCTTAAAAAATATTCAGTGATTTTTCCCAGCCACAGACATGAAGCTTTCCCCCTCCTAATACAGAAAAAGATAGAAAAAAGAGCTGGAACTAGATTGAAATCTCAATTGGTTGTGGTATCTCTGCTTCTGTATTTAGAAAAATAATCACTCTAAGGCTCAGGACACAATTCTCAAGGCTTCTAACTAGAAACCACTCTCAGTTCCATCCTCTACACATCAAGTCTTTCCTACTGTTATATATTGGTATTCTTTGAATTCCTAGAATGTAAAAAAAAAAAAAAGTAACTAAGAATAAATGCAAACTTTATATCACTGTTGTAGTGTTACTCTAGTCAGAAAAGTAAAATACTAACATTTGAAAGACAATATTCACTTTCCTTCATGCTTAATACTTACCTATTGCATCTCTGCAAAATCCAATAACAAACTGACAATATACCTACACTTGTATGTCTATTGCAGCACTATTCAAAATAGCAAAGTTATGGAATCAACCTAAGTGTCCCTCAATGGAGGATAAAATAAAGAAAATGTGATATATGTGTGTGTGTGTGTGTGTACACACACAGCCATACAACTTTATTCTGTCATAAAGAATGAAATTATGTTTTTTTTGCAGCAACATGAGTGGAACTGGAGTCACTATCTTAAGTGAAACATTCAGACACAGAAAGACATGTTCTCACTTGTAATAAATGGGAACTAAATAATGTGTTCACATGGAAGCAGAGTGTGGAATGATGCACAATGGAGACTGGGAAGGGTGGGGATGGGAGGAGGTGGATGATGGGAGTTGGCTTGGCAAGTGCAATGTTCACTGCCTCAGTGCTGGTTCTGACATCACCACAATGCAATATATCAATGTTATTAAATTGCTCTTGTACCCATGAATACATACGAATAAAAATAAATTTTTAAATGGATTCAAAAGATATTTGGTGGGGATTAATAATGAAAGCAAAACTACAGTGCTTATTATTTGTTTGGCACTGTTCTATAGTTGAGGATGTCAAATTCAGTATTTCACACATGAGGAAACTGAGGTTAAAATAGTTAAGTGATTTACCCAAGGTCTTCTAGGTCCCATGTTTAACAAGTACATTACACTATCTCTTAATGATCTTCAGAAAACAATGGCATACAAAGATATTGTACAAAAGTTATCTTCTCAAACTTCCCTACATCATACTCCCTCCCTCAAAACTTACATTGCTGGTGGGAACGCAAACTAATACATTCCTTTTGGAAAGATGTTTGGAGAATACTTAGAGATCTAAAAATTGACCTGCCATTTGATCCTATAATTCCTCTACTAGGTATATATCGAGAAGACCAAAAATCACATTATAACAAAGATATTTGTACCGGAATGTTTATTGCAGCCCAATTCACAATTGCTAAGTCATGGAAGAAGCCCAAGTACTCATTGACCCACGAATGGATTAATAAATTGTGGTACATGTATACCATGGAATATTATGCAGCCTTAATGAAAGATGGAGACTTTACCTCTTTCATGTTTACATGGATGGAGCTGGAACATATTCTTCTTAGGAATGTATCTCAAGAATGGAAGAAAAAGTATCCAATGTACTCAGCCCTACTATGAAACTAATTTATAGCTTTTATATGAAGGCTATAACCCAATTATAGCACAAGACTATGGGGAATGGGGCAAGGGAGGGGAGGGAGGTGGAAAGATGGGTGGAGGGAGGGTAATTGGTGGGGCCACACCTATGGTGCAACTTAGAAGGGTACAGGTAAAACTTACTAAATGCAGAATATAAATGTCTGAACCCAATAACTAAGAAAATGCCATGAAGGCTATGTTAACCAGTTTGATGAACATATTTCAAATGGCATATAAAACCAGCACATTGTATCCCAAGATTGCAGTAATGTACACAGCTATGATTCAATAAAAAAAAAAAAACTCAGTGTCTTCACCATCTTCTCAACTCTACCTTTAAACCTCTACCACTAAACCTAGAGACAAATCTACCTCCAAATTTGTAAACCATAGACATTTCATCTACTCTTTTCTTCCTTCATGTCACCATGGAGGGTTATCATTCCTTCTATTAAAGGACAATCCCTCTACCTATATTCGGGACCTTATCCCTTTTCCCCTTCTCAGAAGACCTATGTCATTAGTTACTTTTTTACTTGTCTAACTCTTCAACCAATACCTTTTTTTACTGGATTCTTCCTCTGTTTTTTAAACATGTTCTAGTATGTCCAATGTTCATCAGACAAGAAAAACACTCTGGATTTTGCTTCCTCAGTTACTAAATAATCTCACTGCTTCTATTAAACACAAATTTCTTGAATTGTCTGCATTGATGTTTCCATTTCTTCACCTCAACCCACCCTGATCTGTCTTCTTGCCTCACACAATTTCACTGAAATAGCCCTTAATAAGATCACAATGACATTCATGTTGCTAAATCGTGTTGCAACTCAACAACATTCACCTCAGTTAATCACCCAACTTAATGTGGTCTCTTTCCTTAGATTTTGGGAACCCTAAAAAAAAAAAAAAAGGAGTTAAGAAAAGGTGGCACCTGTGGCTCAAGGAGTACCCATATACTGGAAGTGGCAGGTTCAAACCCGGCCCTGGCCAAAAACTGAAAAAAAAAAAAAAAAAGATTTTGGAAACCCTTACTCTGGTTTTCCTTTGATCACTCTGACAACCCTTTCTCCATGTCTTTCTAAGGATCTTCCATATAACCTTTAAATGTTTGTCATGATGTCACACAGCTTTCCTTAGTCTCTCCTTAAAATAAAATTATCTACTTTTATGACCTCAATTACCACTTTACCCTTATGATTCTCAGTTTATCATCTCTGATTTAGCTCTCTTCTGAGCTCTAAAACCATGTACCTAACTTACCATTTGTTATCTCCATTTGTATATCTTGTAAGCATGTCAAATTCCGTATTTCAAAACCAAACTCGTTCTCTACCCGCTCCACTGTCTGAAATCAATCTTGACCCTTCTCCATTTTTCTTACCTCAGTAAATCATAGTGCTATCAATTTTTGTCATTTTGACACCCCCACCTTTCTCTATTAGGATGCAAACATTTTTTAAAAGATTCAAATATTTAAGTCCTATAGATTCCCCATCTTTAATATTTATCAAATGTATCTACTTGTCTCTCCCACCTAATCCCAAGCCAACATCATGGCTTTGCATGTACTTCCATTCCCTCCAAATAGTCCCCATGCTAACACTTTCAGTCACTTCCTGTTCCTCTTTGTTTATGGTCCAGAATTATTAATATAGCCTATAATATTTAGCCATCTTTTGAATTCTTTTGCTCTGCTATTCTCTCCTTCTTCCAGTTCTCTCAAAAACCCCAAGTTCCTTCCTGATTCACTGCTTTTTTCTATGCCTCTATTCTCTGTCTGAAAGGCAATAACCTCTTCATCTGGCTAATTTATGCTCTGATCAGATCTCAGTTTAAATGCTCCTTTTTCAAATACACCTTCTCTGAACTGTCAAGACTATGCTAGGTCCATTGCAGTGACATCCCAGAGCCACCTATACATCTCCTATGAAAATTATTTATCACTACTTTCCTATTACCCTCTAAATTCTATTAGGACAGAGACCATGACTTTCTTCTACTGCTTAGCACCACAATGCCTGGAAAATAGTTTGTATTCAATAATTTGTGAGTGATTTAATTAATAGAAGAATATGAATGAGATATAGAAGAATTAATCCAGGTGGCAGTAGATAACTGAAGACTTCAAGGAGAAAGTGACTTTTTTTAAATTATCTTTATCATTAAATCATAGCTGTGTACAATAGTGTAATCAAGGGGTACAATGTGCTGGCTTCATATACAATCTTAACTATTTTCATCAACCTGATTAACATAGCCCTCCCGGCAATTTCTCCGTGATT
>CAUYRH010175979.1:0-23653 GCA_963574655.1 Perodicticus potto | reverse complement strand
TTGGCTTTGTTTTTTCTGCTATTGTTGTTTTGAGACCGTCTCACTGTGTTACCCAGACTAGAGTGTCACAGACTCAACCTAGCTAATAGCAACCTGAAACTCTGGAGCTCCAGCGATCTTCCTGCCTCAGCCTCCCGAGTACTCACCAAAACGCCCAACTAATTTTTCTACTTTTAGCAGAGACACGGTCTCACACTCCTGAGCTCAAGGGATCCTCCTGCCTCGGCCTCCCAGAGTGCTAGGATTATAGGTGAGAGGCACCACACCCAGCCAGACCACTAAGCTTTAATAAAGAACAAAAAGACCACTGACCTGGTGTCAAATTCCACACGGCAATTAATCATTAAAAAGTATCATTTTTTGAGTTTGGTGTAGCATCAATTCAGAACAGCCCCCATTAAATGAGAAAAGGCTAATAAAAGACTCCCCTCATTTCCAGTCACATGTGGAGCCTAGATGTTCTTCATATACTTTTAACTAAAACCTATTATAAGAAACTGAATGCAGAAGCAGATATGAGAAACCAGACATTAAATAAATTTGTAAAAATGCAAAAGAAAGCCATTCTTCTCACTAAATATTTTCAGAAAATACTATTTTGCACAAAGAAAAAGCAATGCCTTCATATTAGCATGTAATATTATTTAATGGACAAATGAATATGTGCTTTGGGGTCTGCAAACAAAAAGTGTGAGAACCACTGAACCAAAAAAAAAAACAAAAAAAAAACAAAACAGAGAAAAGGGATTATCAAAAACCATAAAATAAAAAATGATGGACATGAACTTCTACATTTAGTTCCAAGCTATTTCAACTGTACCAGGTAGTCAGGAGGAAGGGGAAAGTGTGAGTGCAGGGTCAGGGGTAGGGGCTGAAAGAGCTAAAAGATAACCCCAAGAAAGGGATAAGAAAGCTCTAAGGAACTTAGAAAAGAGTCACATCTTGACCTTCAGCTTCCATGGTAAGAAGCCAAAAGATAATATCGAAAATTGCAAGACCCTGAAAGAACAGCATAAACATTACTGTAGAAATTCAGAGCTAATGACTTAGAGAAAGCTACAAGCATTGTAGCTTTCCATACTTTGGGAGAATGAGACTAAAGCTGGGAGGCACAAAATAGGGCACTACGATTTCTTAACAAAGTCTTCAGACACTGTCAACTTATTCAGTCATATTCATGTATTACTTTGATAAAAATTAAATTTAAGAAATCGAGCACTGCAAAACTCAACTTTTGTTAATTTGATGAAAGTCACAAGTTTATCTCATCCCTGAATAGTGGAGTGCCCAGACATCTCACCAGGAATGCTATGGAACCAGGCAGAGCAGCAGTTAACACTCAGGAATGCTGCAAGACTTAAGTGGAGGTGAGATGGGAAACAACAAGCCAGGTATTTACATTCCAGCTCTCCAGTGTAACTGGATCCATATTTATATCTGTCAAGGGGGTTGGCACTCTGTAAAAGTAGGTCCCTCCCCAGTGGCTCAGCTAGGGACATTCTGGTCAAAGTAAGGGGACGACCTAACAGCCCACAACATTGCTCATAACAGGACAGCATCTTTCAGTCACTCTTCCATAACAGAAGAGCCACTGGGGTAGCTATACCTGAACTTGTGGCTTCTGAACATCTTTCTAGTCCAAATCTATAACCATCATGGCATTAAAAGCAAGGTAACTGAAGGGCTCATAGTGTATAAAGAAAACCTGGAATTAGAGTTTGTTTAGAAGTTCAGTTTAACTAGTAATACTATTACTTACTGAAAGAAACATCTCGATGTTCTCGTGGACAAAGGAGGCAATATCCTGCCAGTCCAGAATGTCTCCCAGCCAGCTATTCTGACGATTTACATGCATCTTGTGTCCTTTGTGCCTTCCAGAATGTGTTACATTCTATGGATAAAACAGTGCAGACATGAAATTTCCATCTTAACCTAGAGAATAAGGGTATCAACGTCCCATTTTGCTTCAGGTCCACTTAAGCACTTTGGTATGTACTCAGAGGGGACAAGCTTTGTCTTATTTAGGAAAGCAGCTAAGGGTTCCATCTAAACACCTAAAATACTCCTCTGTTTACATTCTAGGTACCATGCGTGAGCCTGGCCCCAGTGCCTCCTTCCTGAGCGCCCCGTGAACACGCTGCAACAGCACACCCACACAGCATGTACTCTCACCTTTTTGCCTTTTAGCCCCTCCACCTTTCTCTTAGTCTCCCATCTTCACTTTTTTTCTCCTTTCCTTATTTCCCTGATTATCTTCCGCACAAGATAAAGAGAGTGGAAGAGAGAAAAATATGACAAATAAGAATAAGGGGGGAGGAAGACTGAATTTATCTATGTGAAAGCCATTGGCAGAGATGCAGGAATAACTAAATTTGAAAAAATATATATAAATAAAGTGACAGGCAAGGCTAAAATCCATGGGTAATTTCTTAACATTTCCCATGTGTTTCCCTTCCTCCCCATTTGCTAATGGGATAATGATAGTAACCTCTGTTATGCAATACAGAAAGACACTAGATTCCAGCCAAAGAGGAAAAGAAGCCCACATGCACCCGGTCCTCCTCTGTACGTTGGCTTCTTTACCTCTCTGGCTAGAATCTAGTGTCTTTACCCATCCATGGGTTCTGCATCTATGGAATCATCTACATCCTGTGTCTTTATCCATCTGTGAGTTCTGCATCTATGGAATTAACCAAGTATGGATGGAAAATATCGGGGACAAAATTACACAAAGTTCTACAAACTAAAACTTGAATTTGGCACATGCTGAGTACTATAATGAATCTATGCATCAAGTGCTATGTCGAAAACATGCACATATGTTGATGTACAGATATTGTATGAGGTGTTACAAGTGATCTGGAAATGATTTAAAGTATACAGAAGTGTGCGTGCAGGGCATGTGCAAATACACCCTCTGGCACAAGGGACTTGAGCATCCCTGGATTTTAGTAACTGTGGAGAGTCTTGGAACCAATCTTCCATGGATACTGAGGGACAACCATACTTAACTGCTTACAAACCTATGCTTCTAAGACACTGACCTTCCTCTACCATAAAATGAAGCTCTGAAGAGTGAGAGATAGGAAAAGCTGTATGTGTGTAAGCAGAAGCCCCTGGATTAGTAAAAGAAATAGACATAACCTTTATAATTACCTGGTTCTTCAGCAGATGGAATCAAATCTGTGATACTCTACATAGATATTCTCTAGGTATTTTTTCCCCCAATCTTTGAAACCCACAAAAACCATCTAAGTTCCCCAAACTCATCCCAGGGCAAGAGTACACATTCCCAAACAGGTCACTAAGCATCAAGTTCAAATTTAAAATTGCCCCTTCTCCCTCTCCATCCGCTGATGTGCTCAGAGATTTACAGACACACCTGCTCTCCTGACCTCACCTCTGAGAGAAATCACCTACCCCCGCTGCCAGCTGTACACAGAGCACAGTTCCCACTGGTCCAGAGGTCCTGCCAAACCGAGTATATAGGCCAGCATGGCATACGCAGTAGCTTCTAAAACCATCGATTTTATGTGGAGTAAAAATACAAGTATTACTCTTTCCATCATAAATTCTTTTTTTGAGACAAAATCTCACTCTTTCACAGTGGGTAGAATGCCGTGGTGTCATAGCTCACAACAGCCTCAAACTCTTGAGGCAAGCGATCTTCCTGCCTCAACCTCCCAAGTAGCTGGGACTATAGGCGCTTGCCACAACACCCAGCTAGTTTTTCTATTTTTAGTAGAGACAGGGTCTCAATCTTGCTCAGGCTGGTCTCAAACTCCTGAGCTCAAGAGATTCTCCTGCCTCAGCCTCCCAGAGTGCTAGGATTACAGGCGTCAGTCACCACACCTGTCCCACCATAAATTCTAAAGTGAGAGTACATAAGCACAAGTAGCATACAGGTTGACTGAAAATAAAGATCCCTAAACTTTTAGATCTATTTTTATTTCCTCAGAAAGTTCTTAGTGTCAACAAGTGTACCATGTAGAACAGGAGCGGCTAGCCACATGTGGCTGCTGAGCACTTACAATGTGGCTAGTCCAAACACTGGGCAGCTGGTGTTACATGTACACTGGATTTCCAAGACGTAGTAAAAAAAAAAAAAAGAATATAACATATCTCATTAAATTTTTTCTACTGATTATATATTGTAATGACAGTATTTGGAATGACTGCGTTAAGTAAAATATTCTTAAAATATTCTTGTTTTATTCTCAAAACAAGCCTAGTGCAGCAGCATGCATATCTGTAATCCTAGCCAGTTGGGAGGACCTCTGAAGCCTGGGAGTTCAAGAACATCTGGGGCAACATAGTGAGACACCCAACTCTTTCTCCCCCTTCCTTTTTTTTTTTTTTTTTGAGATTGTGTCTCACTATGTCCCCCTCAGTAGAGTGCGATAGCATCACAGCTCACAGTAACCTCAAACTCTTGGGGTTAAGTGATTCTCTTGCCTCAGCCTCCCAAGTGGCTAGGATTACAGGTGCCTACCACAAGGTACGGCTATTTTTGTAGTTGTAGTTGTAGTTGTCATTACTGTTTAGCTGGCCTGGGCCAGGTTAGAACCTGCCAGCCCTGGTGTATGTGGCTGGAGTCCTAGCTGCTGAGTTATAGGTGCCGAGCCCCCTCCTTTTTTTTTTTTTTTTGAGGTGGGGCCTCACATCACAGTTCACTGCAACCTCAAACAATCCTCTTGCCTCAGTCCCCCAAGTAGCTGGGACTACAGGTGCATGCTACTACACTTGACTAATTTTTTTTATTTTGGTAGAGATGCAGGCTTGTTGCTGCCCAGGAAAAGGAAAGGGAAGGAAAGGTGAAAAGAGAGGAAAAAGGAGAGGGGAGAAGGGAGGGAAGGGGGAGAGGAGGGGAAAGAAAGGAAAGAGAGAGAGAGAAGCCCGGCATGGTAGCTCATGCCTATAATCCTAGTACTCTGGGAGGCCAAGGCAGATGGAACGCCTGAGCTCACAGGTTGAAGACCAACCTGAGCCAAGAATGAGACCCCGTCTCTTAAAAAAAAACAGCCAGGTGTGCCAGGCACCTGTAGTCCCACCTACTCTGGAGGCTGAGGCAAGAAAATTGCTTGAGCCCAGGAGTTTGAGGTTGCTGTGAGCTATGACACCACAGCACTTTACCGAGGGTGACAAAGTGAGACATTGTCTAAAACATAAAAAAAAATGAAAGAGGGGAAGGGAAAGGGAAGGGAAGAGAGGGGAAAGGGGAGTGGGGAAAGGTAAAGGGGAGGAAAGGGGAGGAAGGGGGAGGGGAAGAGGGAGGAAGGAAGCGACCTAAAACAGGTAAAAATAACTTTAATGTAATGACTAGAAAAATTAACAGTACATATGGGGCCTGCGCAGAGCTAGTCTAGAGAGTAAGATGTCAATGACATTGCAGAGAATGCCATCCTGACACCCGAAAGGGGATGAGAGGTTCTGTCTCAGAGATCAACCATCATCAGTTCAAGCTGACTTTTAGAGACCTGAGGATTAAGAGCTGCTTATTTTAAAATGTCAATAATCTAAATTCCAGTGTGAATACAGTCCTATCTAGTCAACGACGCAATAAAATCAAAGGACTTACTGGTTTACCAAGGACAACCTTAGTTAAAATAAACTTACCTTTACAAACCAAGAATGATACAGTCTGTCCCAAAGTTCCAGCACTTGCTTTTCAATTACAGTTGTGTTGTTCATCTTATCTCCTAGAATTTTATGAAGCTAAAAGAAACACATATGACCTGGTTTAGTATTTTAGGTAACAATCCAGTAAAATTAACACATGCTGGGTCTTTATATTTGTTCAAACAAACTAAAATGTTTCAGACCATTTAATTATCTAGCCATCTTATGTTCTTTTCTTAAACTCTAGTCCTTGCTATTCCCAGAAATTTCCTCTCCTTTCTCATCTTTTTGCTTCTTTTCTCTTTCCTCTATTGTCAGATCTCTAAGAGAGCTGCTACCTCGGAGAAGGGTGCAAATGAAGACACAGCTACTGACTCAGCTGATGTTCTCTGCCCAGAGAAAAATCTTTTCCCTGCGATGCCAGTGCCCACCTACTATACGTAGGTCTCACATTACACTTATCTCTGTTATTATCCCAGAACTTTTAACATTATAGGACTTTAGCTACGAACCCAAGTCCTTCCTTCCCTTAGTTTACGGGGAGATGTCTGGCCTCATTCATGACTGAAGAGCTTGGCTTCTGAGTGTGTGAGAATCAGGAGCACTGACACGATGTAACTCAGAGGAAGGCTATTCAATACCTTACCTCACTCACTTATTCAAATTGTAGTGTCATATAAACACAAACACTGATTTGTAGTTCCAACTCCCTAATACAATTATTTCCTTTTTCCATTTTCTTTGTAACACTCTACCTGTTGACAGAAATAATGCAATACTGTTTTCTTCTGCATTATAAGTATTTCATCTTTAGCCTGAATCACTACCTTTCATCTTTATTTTTAATGTATTTCTTTGTTCATTATGTTCCAGTATTATTTAATCATTACCCACATATAGGATATATGGATAATTACCAAATTTTAATGCCATATGTAACTCTGCAATGAACAGTCAGACTCCAGCCAAGGTTGTTCACACGGCATGGCCGTTACTACAATGAAGTAGTATTACAAACTGGCATCACTTTTAGCAGTCTTGTTCCCAAGATGTCCATGAAAAATTCTAAAATATAACAACTATGTAAGGAGACTTCGGTATAATTTTACTGCATGTTATAAACACTCCAAAACTGCGGTGCTATCAAATATAGCAGAACATTAGACCCAGAATACTGTCCTGCAACATTGCAATGCATATTGTAAATTGCAAGGAAGAAGGGGTTAGAGAACACAGAGTCTAATGGACTTAACATTGCTATCAGAAGAATCATTAAGGTCGGGAGCAGTAGTTCAGGCCTGTAATCACAGCACTCTTGGAGGACAGGCAGAAGAATCATATCAAGACCAACCTAAGCAAGAATGAGACTCTTTCTCTGGAAAAAACAGAAAAATTAACAGGGCATGGTGGTGCACACCTGCAGTCCCAGCTACTTGGGAGGCGGAGGCAGGAGGATCCCATCAGCCCATGAGTTAGTCAGCTATGATGACAGCAATGCATTCTAGGCAGGGCAACAGAGCAAGACTCTCAAAAAGAAAAAGAAGAATCGCTAAAACATAAGTACTGCTGGTGGAATGTGACGTGCCTCTGTATACCAAGCACCCAGAGCAGCCAAATGCCACTTGAGAGCCATCTAACTTGACATCATCTACAAACTGAGGAGGACAAAAGCAATCTTGCTTGAATCCCAGCACCCTTTGACACAGCTGACCAAGTCTTTCTTGAAAGATTTTCTTTTCTAGGTGCCAATGACACCAGTTTGTTTTCCATTCAGGGGCTGCTCTTCAGTCTGCTGGCTCATCCTCAGATCTCCAAAGCTCAGTGCTCCAATGGGTATCTTTGATCCTCTCAGGCCATGTCACAGGCTAAGGTGTGCTCCCCCACAAATTTCACTGTGGAAGTCCTAACCAGCAATACTTTAGGATGGTAATGTATTTACAGACAGTGTCTTTAAAGAAGTGATTAATATAAAATGTGGTCCTCAGGGTGGGCCCTAATCCAGTATGACCAGTGTCCTTGTAAGAGGAGATTAGGACATGAAGAGACACGGGAGGACCAACTGAAGACACAGGAGAACACAGCCATCTACAAGCCAAGGAGAGAGGCCTCAGAAGGAACCAACCCTGCCCACACCTTCATCTTGGTCCTCCAGCCTCCAAAACCGTGAGTAAACAAATTCCTGGTGTTTAAGCAGTGCAGCCCGTAGTACACTGTAATGGCAGCTCTAGCAAACTAGCTCATCAATCCCACAGGGACCATCTGATGATTCGGAGACCATCCCCTACAGCCCACCCAGATATCCTGCCTGAGCTCCAGCTAAGTATGTCCAGGTGCCTTCTCAGCATCGCTACTCAGATACCTAGTCAGCACCTTAACCTGACCATGCCTCAGACACTATTACTCACAGACCTTCCACACCACTACCACCCTCCAAGTCTTTTCTACCTCAGGGACTGGCACAGCTATTCCTTCTAGGTGGGAAAACCAAAACTTCCTTTCCTGACACCCCACGTCCAATCCGTGAGGAATTCTTCTCAGCGCAACCTAAAAAATATATCCCAAATCTGACCATTTTTCTCGATTTCCATTTCTACAATCCTAGTAATCCTAGTCCAAAGCACTGCTATCTCTCTACTAAACTATCAGGAAAACCTTTTATCTGGCCTCCCTCACTTCTCTTTTCTTGCCCCCTTTTCCATTAAGCAGCCGAAATGAGCTTCCAAGCTTCTAAATCAGTTCTCTTAAATCAGTATAATATCTGCCTTTGTAACTAAAATAAAACCCCAGCTTCTTTTACGACCTCTAGCTTATTTCATTGTCTCATTCCCTGTTCCAGCCACACTGGCCTTCACCTAAGCTTGCTATCAGCTCAGAGACTTTCAATTTGCTACACCCTCAGCTTGAAACATTCTTCTCCAGACCTTCACAAATTGTTGCCTTCTCATCGCTCAAGTCATAGTGAAAATAGGCATTCTAAGAGACCTTCTCTGACCATTCCATCTAAAGCATCATCCCCGCTCACTCTCCACCTCATTATTGTCTGCCCTTGCCACAGCACTTATTAGCACCTGCAATTTTTACTTGCTTGCATGTTTACTGATGGCTCCTCTCATCAAAGGGTGGTGACTCTTTCTGGTTCATTGCTTGCCCCCCAGCACTTAAAGCACACATGGCGTGGTTAGGGACCAGCTGTCATTTCCATCACTGTGGTCATGCGAGACAGTACACAGGAAACACCACTTACTCTCTTGCTGTCCCAGGGCAACACCTCCAGGCACAAATCTTAGAAAGGGCATACCAAGCAGAAAGGGCAGCTCAAGCAAGGAGAGCCAGCTGGGAGGTCTGAGTAGAAAACTGGACAAACATAAGGGAAATGGGAGATCCAGCTGACAAAGTGGGCTGGGCAGGGAGAAGGGAACTTTGTCTGCTAACACCCAAACATAGCCTAAAAAACTCTTCTCCTTTTCTGGGCATCGCATTTTTTTCCTAGCTTCAGCCCCTCTAGACTTTTGCTCTTAGGACCCAATTCTTACAAGATTCTTACCTGCGTACTATCTCAGGCTTATTAGGAAGCTACCTCTGCAGTTTCACTGTTTTTTTTTTTTTATTTGTTTGTTTTTTCAAATTAATATGAGGGCACAAATGATTAGGTTATATTTTTTCGTTTCTTAGGTAAAGTTCAACTTGTAGTTGAACCTTCTCCCAAGGGGCGTGCTGTACACCCTTCCTTACATTGTACATCTTAGGTGAGAGCTTACCAATCCCCCTCTCTCCTCCCCTTTCCTTTTTTTCCCTTCCCCCCCACACTTGAATTTTAATTGTGGTTTTTCTCTCATGTGGGTGTGTAGTTGTTTATCCACTGGTTTCATATTAATATTGACTACATGGGGCACTTGCTTCTCCAGTCTTTGTTTTTTAACAACTTTACTGAAATATCACTCCCACACTTTACAACTCACCTATTTAGGCATACAAGGCGATGGTTTTTTAGTACATTCATAGTTATGTGATCTTGATCACCATTAATTTTAAAACACCTCTGTCATCCCAAAAGGAAACCCCATACCCAGAAGCAGTCACTCTCCCATTTCCCGCCAATCCTCCCTACTCCTAGAAACTACTACTTTGCTTTCTGTCTCTTTGGGACATTTAACAAAAAGGAATCACACGTGTGTGGTCTTTGACGACTGCTTCTCTGACTTAGCATAATGCTTTCAAGGTTAACCTACAATATACCATCTGTCAGTATTTCCTTCCTTTTATGGCTGAACAATATTCCATTATATAAATATACCATTTTTGCCTTATCCGTTCATCAGATGGCAAACATTCAGCAGCTGTTTTTAGATATAACCTCTGTTTCTTCTAAATCAAGATCACAAATATTTACCATTTTTGTATCCCTCTTCAGCTGTCCTCCTTTTTAAAACCTTGAGCAAAAGGTCTATTCACACTTGAATTAGTCAAGCAACAGTTAGGTGCACACAGGAAGTAAAACGCAATGGGAATCAAGCCGGGGAGGTTTGGGTTAATTCAATCTAACAGGTTGAGTGCAGGACATGAGTACTAGAGGGACTCTACCAAACAAACTCAAATATTTTGACCTGGTTGTTTGTACCCTCACATTAATCTAAAATTTAAAAAAATTCAACCTAATGGATATAATGCACTCATTCTGGGTGAAGGGCCTGCATATAACTTTGACCTGAAATGCACAAAATAAACTATGTAACCAAAACATGTGTATCCCTGTAATATTCTAAAATTTTAAGTCTTTTTAAAGAAATTTAAAGAATAAAAAAGTCTCATACTTGTCTTTTCTCTAAGTTGAAATCTACTTCTTTAAAAATCTAAAGCACATTGCTCCTGATACCCCAAATTCCATTTATCCTCTTCTCAAAAAGGTAAAAATTCCTGAATAAAACCTTCCCTAATAGGTAAATCAATAAATAATTAAATGCTATGCTTTCAGCAAGATAACATATGTCTAGAAGGCTAAAAAGCCCTCTGCAATGACTACATCTTCTTCCTTGACGGTTCTGAGATCTGAAGCCACATACTTATCTTTCACTTATTCAATAAATATTTTTTTAAAGACTTGCCATGTGACACTTAACTAAGAAATCTAAAATAGACAATAGACAATCAATATCATACCTCTCTCCACTTTTTGACTACTATTCCGTTATGTTAACATGTTACCATGAAGTGTATCTTCCATAATATCTTTTTTAAGATTTGGTTTCTGAATTGTAAATAAGGAGTCACACACTAATACATTTCTCTGGGCATTAGTCCCATGATAACAAATCTTGTCATCTGTACATGACACTAATTACTTCAGAATATTAAAAGTGCAATAAAGTTGCCTTTACCCTCATAGGCAATGCTGGGGGGATTGTGGGGAGAATATCCCAAATCCAGTGTGAAGTCTCATCCTTATCTGTCTTTTCTGCTGTCATTCATTTCCCCCTCACAAAGCTCCCGCCAGTCTCGTCAACAGCACTTCCTCAAGCACACTCCTGTCTCTGCATCTAAGGCTCTCATTAATACTCTTCTTAAAACCTGTTCTTCCTTGATCTGCCATCCCTTCAAGGTTTATCTCAAGTGCCACATTAAAGCATTTAATCCAGTTCTGGGCACACACTGCCAGCACGCTACAGTGGAAAGAACAGGGATTTGCAGGTAGTCTTCAGTTTTTGAAACCAAGCTCTGTAATTTACTGCAGGACCACTGGGAATTTACTCAACTTTGCTAAGTCTGTTTCCTTGTCTGTAAAGCAGGCAAAATAATTCAGACTACTGTCGGTTTCTTGGAAAAATTAGATGAAACTCACTGGAAACTGCCACGCACAGTTACCTCCGAAATAGGATTTCATATGCTTAATATCTTTTTCTCCAGAAAAGCCTTATTTGACCCCCCCAAGCTGAGTGATCATTCTGTCCTAAAGCACAAATAATAAATCACATCTTTTTTAAAACAGAAGCCAATGACCAACCTCTCAGACTGTTTGGGCTAATAACACTATTCAATGTGACCATCTAGAATGTTTAATTTCATTCTATGTTCCTTGTTAACCTATACACTTAAGCCTATTTCAAAAACAGAAATTGTTGTAAACAAAAAAAATCTCTATTCATACTTTTTTTTTTAACAAGTTTATTAAGAATTACTCCATTCATACTTTATCAAAGAAGGAGCCATTACCAGTAACGCCCCTCAGGAGAAAGCCACAAAGAAAGGCTCGTCCCGTACCTTGTGCGTTATCCATTCTCGTCCATACTGATAAACATTGTTAGCCGCAGAATTCAGAGCTCTCTGGACTACCTGAGCCTCAGGAAGCCAACTAATTTAAAACAAAGAAAAATGAAGAAAGCACACTTTCAGTGCACTGTACCAGTAACACTTTGAGCTTGATGTATTTAAGCCATCATAACAAACTGCTGATCAATCATCAATATACAGGTACAAATGGATCACCAACAGGAATCTTTGACTTCTAGGCCTTACTGGCCTGATTCTAACATTCAAGATGTCCCTTCAGTCTTTTCTTAGCTTTTAAATCCACTTTCCCCACAACCCCCCTTTCATTCGGCCTCCTTTCTCTGTCCATATGTGTCTTGGGTCATCTGTCTTACTCAGGACCAGAAGAAGTGGTTCTGGAACACTGGGATATTCAGATAGCATTCTCCAAGTGTGGCAAACAGACCAGCAGCATCGGAGCTGCTTTGAAACCCTGTTGGAAATCTTAGAGATCCTCTAAGACAAGTGTCAGAAAACTTGTTCTGTAAAGGGCCAGTGAATAAGCATCTTAGGCTTTGCAGAACACATCTACCACTACTACTCAATTCTGCCCACCCTTGTAGTCCCAGAACAATCAGACACCACATCCAAATGAATGGACACAGGTGTGATCCAATAAAACTGTATTTATAAGAATAGGAGCTGAATTTGGCACTGGCCATAGTTTGCCTATCCCGCCTCAAAAATAATACTATATGAGAATATGTCAAGAATTATAGAAAGTTTCCACATGTTAAAGTGGAAAGTTCCCTTCAGTTAGTTGGAAGCACTAGTTGGAAGTGTTGACTCTTCCACTGGGGGTTACTGTCTCAAGTTCCTTAACTATCGTCTTGGTTCCTCGTCTGTGAAACGGGGATAATCTCTTCAATCTACCTCAAACAGTCAATGTAAGGAACAAACATAAGGTAACTGAAAGTGCTTTGTAAATTATAACATGCTGTAGACTATAAATTTCAATTAAAATACAAGGTATCATTCACTATAAGCTGTTCGTAAAAAACTAAGCACTTCTCTCTCCCACCCAACCCCAATATAGCGCGCCTACATGCCATTCTCCTGCACAATTGACAGTATTTATCAAAGCTTTGGCAAACTCTCTTCTATCTCCCAACGTAAAAGGATCAATGAAGATCATTCCATGCAAACAGACGCTAAAACTGGGTCACTCATCTCTATTCTTTTGCAAAACCATATTCTTACTTTGCCCACTCAGGGTGATTTGCTACAGTTTCATTAATCAAATTACTTGTGACTTCAATCATGTGTACGCTCTCTTGATGTACCTGTATTACAAACAAAGAGAGAAAAGAATCTCAGTAAAAAATAAACTCAATTTAACATTTACTTTTCCACTCTATTACTGGAACAATGCTTTTAGAGTCAAATAACTATACATCTTGGTTTTATTTTATTTTTTTATTTTTTTGCAGTTTTTGGCTGGGGCCGGGTTTGAACCCACCACCACTGGTAGATGGGGGCAGCACCCTACTCCTTGACCCACAGGCACCGCCCACATCTTGGTTTTAATTCATTAGAAACATGTACCAAAATGTTGCTACACATAATATCCTTTGATACACACTGTAAGAAATAAAAAATGCATGACAGCTTCTTGCCTCTCAGAAGCTCAACAATTTACTTAAGAGGAAAAAATACATAATTAGATAAGTATAGATACTTAACACACAAACATAAATATATTTTGTTCACATATATGTGTGAATATACTGTATATTTATGTATGTAAGTGAATACCAACACTACCTTAGCCAAAAGAATTATAATGTAGTAAAAGACATAAAGGCAAATAAACAACTAAGTAAAGTTTCTGAATAAAAACAACAACAAAAAAAAAGCCAACTGAAACTGTACCTCTCAATGTACCTGGCCTAATAACCAACAAAATGAGGAAGATAGAAAAGTCAACTAGTTAAAAACATTTTTTTACCCAGGACACCTAAACAAGAAATGAATCATAATTTGATACAATTTTCAACATGGCAATTAGGCAATGAAATCTGGAGCATAACAAAGAGACAGAGCAATTAAAACTGACTCTGACGCTCATAAACCATACAGGCGAACTGATAAATTATTTAGATTCACATGTAACATGGAGGGAAAAAAAACATAACCTTTTCATTTCCTGGGTAAGGAAAAAAACTCTGCGGGAGGAGAGAATAAATCAGAAGACAGAGATCGATAGTCCTCCAGAGGATTCAAGGATGGGGAGAGAGGCGATGCAAAGAGTGAAGATATTTCCCCACAGGGATGGGTGCGGCCTTAACCAAGTGGCAAAACCCCTAAGGCAAGTCACAGACAAAACCAGAACAGAATAATGTCTAGATATCCTTACAAACACATACTTAACCACCTAGGCCTCCCCACCAACTTCCAAGTGTATCTGGACCCAAAAACTAACTAGTAAGGGAAGATAAACAGATTTCAGAAACAATGAGGAGAGAACCAAGTCAAACAGAATACCTGAAAGAAAACCAGATAAAGTAAGACTCTCCAAGTTCTAGCAAGGAATTTGGCTTTTACTTTGTGAGATATGGCAAACCACGAAATGCTTTAAGCTCAGAAGTGACATAATCTTAATTTTTTTTTTTTTTTTTTTTGAGACAGAGCCTCAAGCTGTCACCCTGGGTAGAGTGCCATGGTATCACAGCTCACAGCAACCTCAAACTCCTGGGCTAAAGCAATTCTCTTGCCTCAGCCTCCCAAGTAGCTGGGACTACAGGCGCCCTCCACAACACCCAGCTATTTTTTGGTTGGAGTTGTTATTGTTGTTTGGCAGGCCTGGGCCAGATTCGAACCCGCCAGCTCTGGTGTATGTGGCTGGCTCCTTAGTCGCTTGAGCTACAGGCACCTCCTAATCTTAAAATTTTTAAATATATTTGGATGCTGTGCTGAGAACAAATGAATGAGGCAAAGGATGGGAGATCAGATAGGAAGAGATTGCAATAATTCAAGGCAGAAAGGAGACAGCTTTGAGCAGATGGCGGGGGTGGCGGGGAGGTAGAGGAAACTTCCACTTTGCCCCAAAAGAAGAACATAGGTAATTCTGTTCAAGGGCAGTAAGTAGTTGCTATGGAGGATGAACAGACACTTGGGAGAATGAATGGATGCGGGAAACAGACTGTCTTGTGAATAAACCTAAGAGAAAGGTTCTATGTATAAAATAGTTTGGACCAGGATCTGGCTGCATTCTTGATTTTATTTCCTATAATACAGTAAGGTAACGGGGAAAGAAGAGAAAGCCCCTTCTAAAGGCCAGTTAATCTGTAAGGGCCTTTAATTCAAAATACCAAGGAATCATATTTTGGGGTGAAATTTCCTGAACTCCTTCACAGAGCAGTAGTGGTAGTGAGGGTAAAAAGTGATTGCATGCAAAATATATCATACAATGTATCATATAGTAATCAACTGACTGTTAGAAATTAAACTAACCTTGCATTCCAGAAATAAGGGTGATATATTATCCTTTCCACATACTACTCAACATTTTTTTTTCCTAGAGACAGAGTCTCTCAGTCTGTCGCCCTCAGTAGAGTGCCGTGGAGGCACAGCTCACAGCAACCTCCAGCTCTTGGGTTTAGGCGATTATCTTGCCTCAGCCTCCTGAGTAGCTGGGACTACAAGCACCCGCCACAATGCCCGGCTATTTTTTTTGTTGCAGTTTGGCTGGGGCCGGGTTCAAACACGCCACCCTTGGTATATGGAGCAGGCCCCCTACTCACTAAACCACAAGTGCTGCCCATAGTACTGAACTTAATCTGTTAATATTTTGTAAGAAATTTTTTTTGAGGCAGAGTCTCACTTTGTTGCCCTTGATAGATTGCTATGGTGTCACAGCTCACAGTAACCTCAAACTCTTGGGCTCAATTGATCCTCTAGCCTCAGCCTCCCAAGTAGCTGGGACTATAGGCACTCACCACAATGCCCAGCTACTTCTTAGAGAAGGAGTCTTGCTATTGCTCAAGCTGGTCTCAAACTCCTGAGCTCAAGCAATCCACCCGCCTCCCAGAGTTTTGTGTTTGTTTTTAAGTGACACTGGTCTGCGGTTTCCTTTCAATGGACATAGTTGACTTTGGTATCTGGGCAACACTGTCCTCATAAAACAAGTTAGGAAGTGTTACTTCTTCCTCTGCTATCTAAAAAGATGTTGCATAGAAAAAGTATCATTTCTTCAATAATGTTTGATAAAATTTGCCAGTGAAACCATCTCACCTGAACGCTTGATAGGAAGATTTTCAAACAATAATTTCTGTTTTTGTTTTGTTTTGTTTCTTTGAAGATAGAGTCTTACTCCGTCACCCTGGGCAGAGGGCTATGGTATCGCAGCTCACAGCAACCTCAAATTCTTGGACTCAAGTCATCCTCTTGCCTCAACCTCCTTAGTAGCTGGGACTACAAGTGCCTGCCACAACACTCAGTTTTTCTATTTTGAGTAGAAACGAGGTCTTGTTTTACTCAAGCTGGTCACAAACTCCTGAGTTCAAGTGATCCACCTACCTCGGCCGCCCAGAGTGCTAGCATTATAGGTGTGAGCTACCGTGCCTGGCCTCAGTTTTTCCTGATATAAGGCTACCTGATTTTTCCATTTCTCTTTGAGTATTTCCTTACAAGTAATTTCTCTATTTAAAATAATCCAAGTTACCAAACTTGTTGGTATAAAAGTTGTTCACAATATTCCCTTGCTATCCTTTTAAGATCTGTGAGCTATCTAAAGATGTCTCTTCTTACTTGATATTGGTAATTTGGATCTTTTTTTTACTTCATTAACATTTTTTCCTATTGTTTCTCTAATTCCAACTTCATTGATTTGCACTTGACCTTTATTATTTTCTTCCTTCCATTTACTTTGGATTTAATTTGCACCTCTTTGTTAACTTCTGAAGGTGGAAGCTTAAGTCACTGATTTCTTCCTAATTATTTAATACCACAGATTTCCCTCTCGGCATTGCTTTAGCTGCATCCCACAATTTTTTTTTTTTTTTTTTGAGACAGTCTCACCTGTCACCATGTTGCCCTAGGTAGAGTGCTGTGGTGTCACAGCTCACAGCAACCTCCAACTCTTGGGCTTAAGGGATTTTCTTGCCTCGGCCTCCCAGTAGCTAGGACTAAAGGCACCTGCCACAACACCCAGCTATTATTTTGTTGCAGCTGTCATTGTTTCAGCTGGCCCAGGCTGGATTCAAACCCATCAGCCTCGGTGTATCAGGCTGGCACCGTAACCACTGTGCTACAGGAACTGAGCCTACATCCCACAAATTTTGATTTCATTTCTATCCACTTCAAAATATTCTAATTCCCCTTGCAATTTCTTTGATTCAGATTTAGAAGCATGTTGCTTAAATTCTAAATATTTGAGAATATCCTAGATTTTTTGCTACTGATTTCTAATTTAATTCTGATGTGTCAGAGAACATGCTATGTTCTTAATATTTTCAAATTTATTGAACATACTGTTTATCCCAGTAAGTATTTCATGTTTACTTGAAATTCCTAATTGTTAATTAGGTCAAGTTGACTGACAGTATATTAAAAGCCTTCTAAGCATCCTTATTGATAGTCTACCTCCTTATTCTCTCGATTATTGCAAGAATAGTATTAAATCCCTAACTATAGTCATAGATGTGTCTATTTCCCCTTTTAATTCTGAGTGTTTGATTTCATATATTTTAGAGCTTTTGTTAGGAGTAAATACATTTATAAATATTATGGTAACATTAATTCTCATCCTTATGAAAAGTCTTTATTCATTCCTAATATTCGTTTTTGAAAATCTATTTTGTCTGGTTATCAATATAATTACTCATCATTTCTGTTTGAAGTTTGCAGTGTATCTGGCACCTGTAACTCAGTGGGTAGGGTGCTGGCCACATATACTGAGGCTGGGGGATTCGAGCTTGGCCCGGACCTGCTGAACAATGATGAAAACTGCAGCAAATAAATAGCTGGGCCTTGTGGCAGGTGTCTGTAGTCCCAGCCACTTTGGAAGCTGAGGCAAGAGAATCACCTAAGCCCTGGAGTTTGAGATTGCTGTGAGCTGTGACACTAGGGCATTCTACCGATGGTAACAGAGTAAGACTCTGTCTCAAAAAAAAAAAAAGAAAGAAAGAAAAAACGTTGTTTGCCGTGTATCTTTTCAATACTTTTACTATCAACCTTTTTGTGACTTTGAATTTAAAATGTGTCTCTCATAGATATCGAATAGTTGGAATTTTTGTACCCAGTCTGACAATCTCTGCTTTTGGATTGGAGTGTTTAGTTGCTTCTCACATAATAAATTTGGTTGGTGCAAAAGTAACTGAGGTTTTTACATTGTTGAAATTTGCCACTTGATACTGGTAATACATTCTTAAATAAATGTGGTTACGTGATACATAATTTTAATGGGCATCTCTTGCTTTATTTTTTGGCTAATGACTTATTTGGACTATGGAAATGTCAGACAAAAAGCAAATTCATGCACTTTTCTTACTTGAGTTCAAAATGGGTTGTAAAGCAGTGGAAACAACTCACAACATCAACAGTGCATTTGGCCCAGGAACTGCTAATGAACACACAGTGAAGTGGTGGTTCAAGAAGTTTTGTGAAGGAGTCGAGAGCCTTGAAGATCAGTGGAGTAGCTGGCCACCGGAAGTTGATCACAAATTAAGCACAATCATCAGAGCCAATCCTTCAAGAAGTTGCCAAAGAACTCAACCATTCTATGGTTATTCAGCATTTGAAGCAAATTGGAAAGGTGAAAAAGCTCATTAAGTGGGTGTCTCATGAGCTGACTAGAAAACCGGGGCGATCATCATTTTTAAGTATCATCTTCTCTGATTCTATGCCAACAACAGTGAACCATTTGTCAGACTGTGATGGGTGATGAAAAGGACTGGCAACAACCAGCTCAGGGGCTGGACAGACAGGAGCCTTAAAGCACTTCCCAAAGCCAAACTGGCACCCAAGATGGTCATGATCACTGTTGGGTGGTGGGTTGCCTGTCTGATCCCCTGCAGCTTTCTGAATCCCAGCAAAACCACATCTGAAAAATCTGCTCAGCTAATCTATGAGATGCACCAAAAACTACAATTCCTGCAGTCAGCACTGGTCGGCAGAAAGGGCCTAGTTCTCCATGACAACGCCTAATTGCACTTCGCACAACCAAAACTTCAACAGTTGACGGAAGTGGGCTGGGAAGTTTTGCCTCATCTGCCATATTCACCTGACCTCTTGCCAACCAACTAACACTTCTTCAAACATCTCAACAACTCTTTGCAGAAAAAATGCTTCCACAACCAGAAGGATGAAGAAAATGCTTTCCAAGAGTTCATCGAATCCCATGGCTCAGATTTTTATGCTATAGGAAGAAACAAACTCCTTTCTCATTGGCAACAATATGTTGATTGTAATAGCTCCTATTTTGATTAACAAAATGTGTCTGAGCCTAGTTACGATGATTTAAAATTCAGGGCCCAAAACCTCAGTTACTTTTGCACCAACCCAGGGCACCAATCAGGATTTAGGTCTGCCACTTTGCTATTTGATTTTTGTTTGTCCCATGTCTATTTTTTCCTCCTATCTTTTGTGTTCAGCAAATACTTTTCAGTATACCACTTTAGTTTCCCTAAACCTCATGATTTAGTGGTTGCTATTTAACGTTATCTAAAATTTATCAAATCTTTAAATTTACCATGATCTACTTCAAGTTTATACTATGTCCAGCAAAGTATTTATAAAAACTTCATACCAGTACAGTTCTGTTTCCAAGCCCTCTTCTTGATGCTACAGTTTCCTATATGTATTGTTTATCTACATATGTTATAAAGTCCACAACACAGTGTTATAGTTTTTCTTCAAATAGTCACATGTTGTTTAAATAAACTAAAAGAAGAGAGGAGAAAATATAACTGGTACATTTACCATGTATTCTCCAAGTGCTCTTCATTCCTTATATGAGATCCAAGTTATTTCTGGAGTCTTTTCTCTTCACTCAGAAGGAATCCCTTTAGCATTTCTCATAGTGTAGGTCTATCAATCAATTCTCTGTTTTAGCTTACCTAGAAATATTTTTGTTTTGCCTTTACTTTTAAAGAGTAGTATCACTGAATATAAAATTCTTAGCTAACAGGGATTTTTTCCCATGACTTTAAATACAGCATACCAATGTCTTTTTTTTTTCTTTTTTTCCATAGAGACAGTCTCACTTTACTGCCCTCAGAGTACCGTGGCGTCACAGCTCACAGCAACCTCCAACTCCTGGGCTTAGGAGATTCTCTTGCCTCAGCCTCCCGAGTAGCCAGGACTACAGGCGGCCACCACAACGCCCTGCTATTTTTTTGTTGCAGTTCAGCTGGGGCCGGGTTTAAACCCGTCACCCTCAGTATATGGGGCGGGCACCCTACTCACTGAGCCACAAGCACCACCCATGCCAATGTCTTTTGACGTTCACTGTTTGTTTATGAGAATTAAGGCATCAGTTGTGTTAATCTCTTATGTGTGATGTGTAATTGTTCTCTTGCTTCCTTCAAGATTTAAACTTCGTCTTTGGCTTTCAACAGTTTGATTATGGTGTCTCGAGGTATGGTTTTGTGTTGACGTGTGTTTATTCTACGGAATGTTTGTTGAGCTTATTGGAACTGTTACTATTTTTTACCAGATGTGGGAAGTTTTTGACCATTGTTTTCTCAAATAATTTTTTCTACTTTTTTCTCTTTCTCTTCTCATCTTGTTATACCAATTATATGCCTCTTAGAATGTCTAATATTGTCCCCATCTCTGAGACTCTGCTCATCTCCAATTGGACTTGACAATGATTTCTTAGTTATGACACCACAAGCACAGATGGCAACAGCAAAAATAGATGAATGTACTACATGAATCCTAAAGGCTGGGCATGGTGGCTCACACCTACAATCCCAGCACTTTGGGAGGTCAAGGCAGGAGGATCATTTGAGCCCAGGAGTTTGGGATCAGTTTCAGCAACACAGCAAGACACCATCTCTAAAAATAAATAAATAAAATAAAAAACCCTAAACACTTCTGTGCATCAAAGATTACCTCCTTCAGGAAAAGCTGCAGGTTTTTGCTGCCAAAGCTACAGTGGCACCAAGAAAGAAAGCCACAAACTACCTGTTTTTACCTAATACAATAGCAGCTTTTCATTATCAAACACCCCTCCCCATTCAGTTGATCCCATCTGGGCATTTTCCAATGCCTTTAAGTGGTGTTTTTAATAATTTGATGCTGTTTTATTCTTGATCTCTGGAGGAGAATAACCTGACATCATCACCCTGCTATCAACCCCAAAATATATTAGTAAGGTGGAGCGAGAAAGAATTTTCAGACACTGGATATGGACAGAAAACAAAGAAAACAGTCAAGGATGATCTTGCGGCTTTTGATCTGAGCAAGCAGAAGAAAAAGTTGTCATTTACTAAAATGGGGACGCCCTAAAGCAGGGGATAAACACAGAAAAGGGACTTGAAAGATAAAATTCATAAGGGCAGACAAAAAGACTATGCAAAGGGACAAAGAAGGAAAAGTAGAAGAGCAAGAGAGAAGAAAAACGGAAATTTCTTTCGTGTTAATGAAAGAAATGTCTAAGAACTAGAATTGAAGATGGCACAGAAACAGACTCAGGTGAAACATGACAAAAAACACAGGCCTCTAAACAAGTCTGTAGAGTATAGATAAGTGACTATAGATAATTAATACCTAAAGAATAGGTAGTACTGGGGCAGCGCCTGTGGGTCAATGAATAGGGCGCCGGCCCCATATGCCAAAGGTGGCAGGTTCAAACCTAGCCTCGGCCAAACTGCAAAAACAGAAAAATAGCTGAGCATTATGGCGTGTGCCTGTAATCCCAGCTACTCGGGAGGCTGAGGCAAGAGAATCGCCTAAGTCCAGGAGTTGGAGTTTGCTGTGAGGCCACGGCACTGGCGATAAAGTGAGACTCTGTCTCTACAAAAAAAAAGAATAGGTAGCACTTCCATTTCAACCTCTGTGCAGTTCCTAAGAAAGCAGGTTGACAAAAGCAAATGGTAAGTGTGAGGGTGTAAAGAGGCTGGGGCTGACGGAGAACAGGACTTCTGAGTGGACAGACAACCTAACAAGAAACAATGTGATTCTTTTTTTCTAGGATCAGCAGGCAAGAACAACGCAATTCTTTAACTAACTGCTATATATTATATTATCTATCAATAATAATTGCTCACATATCTCAATAGGCCTATGGGCATTTGAAAAATTTTTGTATCTGTGATTTCATGTAAGCCTCACAATTCCCTGAAAATGTCATATCAAAATCCGGGATGCAGAATTCAGTAGCGTTCAGATAAATAAATCGTTAAATGTATTATAAAAGGTTAAGGGGGAAAAAAAAGGCCAGGTGCAGTGGCTCTAGCCTATAATTCCAGAGCTTTGGGAGACTGAGGCAGGAGGATCACTGGAGTCCAGGAGTTCAAGACTAGCCTGGGCAATGTAGCAAGATCAATCTCTACCAAAAAAAAAAAAAGAACTTTTAAGGTGTGGTGGTACCTCTACTCCCAACTACTCAGTAGGCTGAGGCAGGAGGATCACCTGAGCCCAGGAGCTTGAGGCCACAGTGAGCTGTGATCACAGCATTCCAGCCTGGGCAACAGAGCAAGATCCTCTCTCTCAAAAAAAAAAAATCTAGGCAGTCAGAGATACTACCACCATAGAGATAAAACTTTTGCTACAATTTGGGGAATAGTTTTCTTTGATGAGATGAAAGGGGGCAGAAGAAAAATGTAAGCTCAAAGGACCTGGGAATAGAGAAATAAAGATACAATGGGTATAATAGCAGAAACACCAATGAGACAGGAAGAGAAGGAGCTTATCAAGAAATTCTGATCCAGTGAATCGTTTACTGTCAGATTAGGAGTCATGAGACCAGATCATAATTCTTCTACTGAAAAAACAAAAAAGCCACTTTCTCTTCAGTGTCTCATTTTTTCATGTGCTTTTACCCCTCAGAATTTTGATAAAATAAAAATGCCTGTAAAAGAGGTCTCAAAAGAAAATATTCTAGGCAAATTCATAGCAAAATTAGTAATATACAAACCAAATACTTTAGCTGTTAAACATATTTATAAGCCAAATAACATTTTCATGCTGTTTTTGCAATCTTATCCATACTACCATTCTAACAATTAAAAGTGCATTAAAGGGAATAGTAATTGTTGTACTGTACCTTTGCAGTCAGGAGTAGGGCTAAAAGAAGAGTTCCTATCACTAACAAAAATATGATGAAAATGCTAATTATTTTATCTAACATCTTCTCCAACCAGATGATCATCTGCATAAAAATGAGAAAGAGAATTACTTGTCTCTTAAGAACAACTTAATAAAAACATATATGTATTCAAATATCATGAAGACAAAACAGGATATTCAGCACTGCAAAGCAAACTATGGTGTAATGATTAAAGCATTAAAAAAAAAAGCTGTAAGCAACTTTAACAATATAAACTACATTATTGTTATAGGAAGAGTTTATTATTGTCATATCCAAGAAAAGGCAGTTAATTTGAACATATCCTATATCTATGTTTAAAGTCACACACTGTGGTATCATTTCAAATTATAACTTATAACCTAGTAAATGGTCTAATGACAACCTGTTAGTAGGCATAAAATCACATAAAGTTGTACTGTTGACTGAGTGAGTACAAATAGAGATATTAGCAAAAGTATGCCACTTACAATACAG
>CAUYRH010175974.1:0-48271 GCA_963574655.1 Perodicticus potto | reverse complement strand
GCCACTTAAAATATGACCTCAGGAAAGTTAAATAACTTTTCTTGCCTCTGGATTTATAAAGTGGGGCTATAATGGTAGCTAGGCCATAAAGTTATAAGAATGAAAGGATTACATCATTCAGGATGATGAACGTGCATCATCAGTGGGACCTCACCTATGGGGCATATTGCAAGGGTACATGTCAAATCTATTAAGAGTAGAGTATAAATGTCTTAACACAATAATTAAGTAAGTGAGGTGAGGACTATGTTAACCAGTTTGATGTAAGCATTCCAAATTCTGTATAAAATCAGCACATTGTATCCCATAAATGCATTAATGTACACAGTTATGGTTTAGTAAAAAAAACTTTAGAGGATTAAAAAATAACATGCATTGTGCCATAAAAGTGGCTACCATAATTAATTTTTCCAATGACAAAGCCTGAGGAGTCAGTCTGGTCACTTTATCCTGGCCTGGCCACTCTCCCTATGTTCCTTAGGTCACTAACATCTTGCTGATTCATCTTTACAAGGGCTCTGACAATCTTTCTGCCTGTCCACGCCCACCGCCACCTCCTTTTCTGGGCCCTCATTACCTGGGGCTGAAACTGTTGCACTAGCCTTCTCATTGGTGTCTGGTCTGCATCCTTTATGTGGTTGTCAGACCAGTCTCCCTAAAACATTATTCTCATTATGTCACTTGACTGCTCAAAAATCTTGAGAGGCTCCTGGGGTGCAAGTCCAAAGTCTGCAACGCTTGGTCCTGCACTGGGGTGGGATATAACTGGACCTTCCAGATCTTTTCCCATATGGCTCTTCCCACCTGTGCCTTCAGTTCCTCCCATAGTTGGACTATTCCTCGTATCCTACTTACCACGGTGCCCTTGCCTTTGCTGTTCCTTTGCCGGGAACATCCTCTTCCGTGCTCAGCCCAATTCTACCCATCCTTCCAGCTCCAGCTTGACTTTCACCTCCCCTGGCAAGTCCTCCCTGATAGCGCTCCTGAAATCCAGTGGCAGAGACCCTTCCTTTCTCACACTGGGCCCGTGAGTCTTGGGGTTGTCCATTACCTTTCCACAGGTACATGACTATCTATGATTTCTGCCATGGGAGGGGCTATTTTTCTGTGCTCCCCATGGCCCTTGGCACTGTGCTGGGAACACAGAAGATGTTCAGTCAGTTTGTGCTGGTTGATCAATTGTGAGGTGCCCTGGGTCAGGCTGGGCTGGGAGCACCTTCACTTCAACAGTTCTGCAGCTCCTGACTCATTTCAGCTGGATGTCAGTCACCTTTTTCTTTTCACTCCTGGTTGATTTTTATCTGAGGCCAGGGAGCTTTCAGCCTTCTTTTCTTCACTAAAGGAGAGGAGGACATGGGATTCGGGTCATTGAGCCATGTGGCTAAGGCCAGGTGCACATGCACAGGTGTTGGGGTGTGGTTGCAACCCTCCTCTCCTCCATTGTTCCTTCTCTCCATCTCCCTGTCCTCCAGGGAATCCACAAGACAGGCAAGAGGAAAAGACGAGAGAGAGGGAAGAAGTTCAAAGCCTAAGTATCTTCTTTCCCTCTACCTACCTACACATTATGTACGGATGTGTCTCAGTGAGCCTAAGGGCCGCATTTCCACTCGCTGAGAGATGTCACCTTTCCCCAGCACTCTCTTGCAAGCTCTGTTTTTAATCTTCTGTCCTCTGGAAAGAAGTCTCTGTTTACCTTGAACCCTCTTAGCTTTTTATTTCTGCTTCTCATTTGCCACTTAGGTTTCGTTTTCTTGTCATACAACCCTAATTCTTTCTTCAGATCTCAGAGGAAAAGGATGAACAACTTTCTATAAGCCAGGCATTTTACTGATTTGTGTACAGCATCTCGTTTAATTTCCATAAGGTTAGGGTTTAAAAAATGCCCATTTTATAGGTGAGATAACTGAGGTTCACAGAGATTAAGTTGCTCTTGGCAGTACCTGTTTATATGTTTCCTCTGCAGATCTCAGCACAGTGTGTGTGTGGGGGTGTCTCACATGTAGTGGGTGCTCAGAAAAAATGGAATGATACATGGACAATGCCATTTCTAAGAGCAGTGCAGCTTGATCACTTGGGCCTGCAGAGGGTGGGGTGTAGTGGGAGAGGTTTATATAGATGAGATAGGAAGGCCCAAGGTCAGAGTGCTCTGCAGTCGCTACAATGAACTTGCAGAGATGGCCTTCCCTGAGTGGGGAGCAGGGGGATTCTGACAGCAGGAGCCATCCCTGCCGGTTCATTGGGGGCATTCTCAGCCCCTTTCCCTGGAAAGGGGAGGGGAGAGAGCAAATTTCCCTTATATGGTTCAGAGGGTTTGTGCTCAGATGGAGTTAAAAGAATTTTTTTTTCTTTTTGTTGGGGAGAGGAGAGGGAGGCACTGAGAAGTAATTCTGGAGTCTGGACTGAGGTCCTTGGAAGAAGGAAAGCTTTCATGGGTTACCAAAGTGGCTGGTGTTAAGTATTAGCGGACCCTGGAAGAAGGGGCAGGGAGAAAGTTCATTTACGCTCCCAGTTTCTGCCCTTCCTGGTAGTGGAATTACTATTGGTTTTCATCTTTTAACCTATACTAGTCTGAAGCCAGTTCCACAATATTTAGAAAGAGGTTAGGAGTCCTTATCAGATGAGAAGTCATTTTCTTAGGAGCTGCCTGAGGAATGACAGGGAGGGTGGCAAGAAGGGGCTTTCCCAGATCCCACTCCCTAGGCCTTCCTGCAGCCCAGACGATCCACCACCCAAGACCATGGCTCTGGTAGGCACCACTCTGTGGCTGGGGGAGAGGATGCAGCGGGCATGAACAAAGGATAGATCAAATGAGAGAGGTGTTGGAAGTCCACCCACACTGTGAGCTCCCAAGGCCCTGAGAAGCCCAGTTCCCGCCTAAACCCGCAAGATGGAAGTTGCTCCCTCTAGCTTTCCAAATAGCTAAGGCTGCCGGCTTTGAGCGTGACCCCTCTGTTCGCATTCAAGTGGATTTCTAGCATTTACTATATTCCAGAATCTTGTTATTTAAAAATGCATCTTAAAAGGCACTACCCAATTCACCTTACGTGCAGCCCAGATCCCCTTGTGGGCAGCGCGTAAAGTTTACGAGGCACTGCGTGTGCCCCACCCCAGCACATCGTGTGCGCGCGCGGAGCTGCAAGTAGCGTGTGCGCGAAAGCCGGGGGCTGCGGGGCACTCCAGCGTAGGTGAGGACGCGTCAGAAGGGAGAGTGAAGCTGGGGTGCCCGGCGCGCGTGGGTGTGTGCCCTCGCCTGTCCGCGGGCCCGCCGCCTCTCTCTCTCTTGCCTGAACGTGTCAACAGCCTCACCTCTCCTTCAGCCCTTTCCCAGCCAGACGCTTCCTTTTTGGTCTTTCTGGGCGTTTATTGTAAATTCCATGACTATAACACGCCGGCCCACCGACAGATGGATCAATCGCCCCCTTCCCGGCTGGGGGAAGAGGACCCCAGCCGGAGCCTCGGGAGCCCGGAGCTGCCAGCTGCTTCGGGACGAGCTCCTGGGAGCCCAGCCCGCCGCCAGGCCTGCAGCGGAGCTCTCGCCTGGGTCGGTCTCGGGGCGCTCGCTCAGAAGCGAGTCGGGCAGGTTAGCCGGCCTCGGAGGTCGCGGTCTGCGCGCCCCGGCGCGGCAGCATTCTTCCCAGCCCGGGAGGGAGACACACCGCGGAAGGGGAGTCTCGAAGGGCTGCGTGCGAGACTTGTCGGGCGGGGAACGAACCCGCCGAGGGCGTGAGGGGAAAGTTCTCGAGCTCGGCGTGAAGAGCACACGTGTATGTGCGCGCAGGACCAGGCCGGGCAGGCAGGCTGCGCCGGGGCTCGGGGGCCGGCGGCGGAGAGTGTTTCTGTACCCCTGCACCATCGGGGGGACGCTCCGTCGGCTTCGGCTCGCCAGCCGAGGGATGCCCCAGCCCTCCAGGGTGCAGCCCCCTCCAAGACCGGGGCTACCGAGCCGGAGCCTTTCTAGCGCCCTGCCCCCACGCTCCCACGATGGCTCCAGCGCCCGGGACTCCGCGCCCTGCAGGCTTGGCTTAGCTTCCTAGGCAGAGACTCGGAGGCCCAGCGGGCAGGGGCAAGCGGGGGTTGGAGGGCGCAGCCCACTCCCAAGATGGGGGCGTAGTTAGTGGGGGAGGTTACACGAGGAAAGTGCCGGCGCTTGGGTGGCTTTGAGACAGAGTCCTAGTCCGGGAGCCAGTTTCCGGTCAAGGCAGCAGGTCCGCCCAGGGAAGGGCAGGCAGCAGAGCCCAGGGAGCTGGCGGCGGAGCTCTCCCCTCGGCCCGCGTTCCTCCGCGCCACCGCCACCACTAAGTCGCCGCCGCCGCCGCCGCTGCAGAGTGTCGCTGCTCCGCCGCGCGCGCCGCCAGCCGCCGGGAGCCCGAGCGCGGAGCCCCGGGCGGAGGAGAGGGGCGCGGGCGCGAGAGCCGCGGCGAGGGAGCCGCGAAGGGGGAAGGGGCGGGCGGAGGGAGGAGCAGGGAGAGAGAGAGAAGGGGAGGGAGAGAGGAGAGCGAGGGAGAGCTGGAGAGAGCGAGAGCAAAGAGCGAGCAGGGAGAGGAGCGGGAGCCAGAGAGGGGGAAAGACACACGCACGCAGAGACACACGGTCACTGGAATTCCATTAGAAAAAGTGAGCCGAGCAGGGGTTAGCGGGAGATTGTTTTGAATCTTGTCTTCCTTTTGGTGCGAAAGAAGACACTCCGGTCTTGTCGTCCTCCAAGCTCCCGGCTGGATTGTTCCTGGGCGCTGACCCTCAGTCGTTGGATTTCTTTCCTGTTTGCATTTTATTCTGACCCCTCCCTCGCCTTTTCCTTCCAGCCCTTCGCAAATCGCCTCTCCCCCTAGCCTCCCCAGACCCCTCCTGGGAAACGCAGAGGAGTGGGACCCGCGGGGACTCGCGCCTTCCCGGAGGAGCGCAGGGGAGGGCTGACCTCGGGACCCGACTGTCGGCTTAGAAGCAGATAACACAGCTACGTGTCTGTTTGATTGTGTTGGGCCAGGGGGCATCGAGAGGCAGCCCACCGCCCTCCTTCCACCCCACCCCCTCCAGCCAGAGGCGAGAATCGCAGGACTCAGGATCTTCATCGGGTGGACTAGCTGGCATCTCCGCATTGGATTTGGGGCTGAATATCACTGCTTGGCTGTAATTATTGTTTATTATTATTATTATTTTTTACCCAAGGGATAAAGACAAAAAAAACCTGTGGGATTTATTTAACATGATCTTGGCAAACGCCTTCTGCCTCTTCTTCTTTTTAGGTGAGTACCTGCGGGCAGCGAGCCTGGGGGGCGGTGCGGGGTCGCGCGCTCGGGCGCCGGCGAGAAACTGGGGACTGGGGGCGAGCGGGGCGCGGGCGGGAGGCTAGCGGGGAGAGCGCGCTGCGGAGCGGGCCGGGCGGCGAGGACGTCGGCAGAGGGACCCGAACCGCGGCTGGCTGGCTATGTGGGGGAATTGGGAAAAGGACTGGCCACATCTAGACCGGCCTTGCGCCCAGGCGCGCGCGCGCGGGTGCGCGAACACACACACACACCCTCGCTCACTGGCACTCCATGATAGCACTCATTTCCCTCAAAAGAAAGGGTTCAAATTGCGGCAAGTTAAGAAAAAACATCCAACTCTTGATGTGAAAGAGAGGAGGGAAGAGGGAGGCTCAGTGGCGCCGAGAGAAAAAGCCTGCCAGATGTACCTTCCCGGTCGGCTCCCTGAGTCGCTCGCCGCGGAGGGTATGGGCTTCTCCAGCGGCTCCTGCTTGGACATCTGCGGGAGAGCCCTGGCAGTCACACCCCACCTGCCTGGCCAAGGCCCCACTCCCGAGCCCCTTCCCAGCGGCTCCACTTGCTGGAACACTTTTCAAGTTTTTCCCCAGCCTTTGCTCTGCCTGCCACCCAGATCGGAGCCAGATGGGTGGGCGGGCGCAGAGGGTGTGAGCAGCCGTTTCGGCCTTTCCCTCCCCACCTCTGGGGACCAGGGACCCCGTAGCTCGTGGGAAGGGGAGGGAAGGAGGCCAAAGTTTGCTTCCTCTGGTGAAGAGGGTGGGAGGCGGGGAAGGGAAACGGATCTGAACAAAGACCACTGCTCCTTCTGTAAGCCCCCTCCCTCCAGGGCAGGGAGGAGGGCTGCAGGGGGGTGCGGGGGCTGAGCCCCACGTTTCTTTTCCGCACAGAATTCCTAGCCCCTCACCCCCTTGTATGATACTTGAAATCTCAGCTGCCTGGGAAGCTGGGGTCTAGAGAATACATCTCTAGGGGAAGATGAGGAAAAGAGGGTGTTTGCCAGGCTGTGTGCTGACTGGGGTACCAGGCGAGCCTGCTGCCAGGGAATAGGTGCTCCTGGAGGGGGCCTGGTAACTAAGGTGTGTGTGTCTCTGGGTGTGTTTGTGTTGGAGAAACACGCATCTGCTTCAGTGTGGGGTGCTGTTCCAGCCACCTTGGCAGGTGCCTAGTCGGGTTGCCTGGTGGGGTCCTGAGTGTATCCTCTGTCCTGCTGAAGGGGCTCTGGGAAAGCCCAGAGCTGGAAGTAGGAGTTGGTCACAGTCACAGAGATGCGTGTGGTCTGAGAAGCACCCTCCAGCCTGCCATAGGAAATTTAGAGTCATGGGGTGTCTATGCTGGTCAGGCCCTGGGGCCCCTGTTCTTTTCCCCACCTGGGAGGCCTGAGTTCCCCAGGGGGCAAGGCCCTGCCCTGGGGTGTGGCTTCCACCCATCCTGCCTGGGGCAGCTTCTTCTCTCTGGGGTAGGAGGAGCTGAGCGGGCTGCAGGCTGGTGCTCTGGGCTGGTGGTGTTCTGCAGCCCTTCCTGGTAACCTGAGCAAGTGGACTCTCAACCTAAAGGGGCTGTTATAAAACCTGACCTTTTCTCCCACTGCTGGTTTAAAAACCCAGCTTTCTGGGTTTGAGAATGATCAGCACCAAGAAGAGAAGAATATTGTATTTCAGGAAGAGCAGCCAGATTGCTGGCTGCTGGCTGCACACCCCCAGCCGGCAGGGCTCCCAGGTGTGGGCGCCTGCTTTTTGGAGGGTCATGGGTATAGGAGAGCAGCCCGGGCCCCTTTCCCCCTCTAGGCTCAGACCCCGCTGCAGCAGGCTGGCTTCTCCAGCACAGGAGGCTGAGGAGTTGACTCTCTTCTCCTCAGAAGTGGCACTGGGGGTCCTGGTCACGGTGCGTGTATATATGTGTGTGTGTGTGACATCGTGTGCTTGGGTGGGTAAGAGATTCCCCACCCCCTGTGTCTGCGACCCTGTTGAGAGGAGGAGAGAAGTGGGCTTGGCCTTTCCGTGCCCCTTCCCTTGAGAAGTCCCTTTAAAGATGGGCTAAGAGGCTCTGGGTCAGGCCAGGCCGAAGGAAGGGCTAGGTCAGTGTTAAGGAAACTCCAAGGCCATTTTCCAGGCTAGAAGCTGTGTGGAAATCCGACTAGGGGGAGGCATTTCAGCTGGGGGCAAGGCCTTTGGTGGGCCCTCCCCAAGGTTCTGAGTGAGGTCTGGGGGTACAGACTACAGTTGATAGTGAAAGAGCCTTTTTTGCCCAGCTAACCCACGGAGAGAAAAAACTGGGGAACGTGACTGGGAGGGGATGGTGGGCTGGTTGAGGGCACACTTCCAACTAGTTTTCTGTTTCCAGTGGGGACACTGGATGCAGGAGGGCTGCCGTAGCTGTGACGTCTGTCATTCTCCCTACCCCTGATGTCCTAGAAGCTGCACCCTATGTCTGTTCTTGATGGGCCCACATTTTCTCCTGATTTAGGATTGGGAGACATCTCTAGGATACCTTCGACTTTTTACTGTCAGGATCTTGGCTAAAGGCTCCAAGTCACCATGACTCCTTTCTCTGGTGGGGCTTGTTTGGTTCTAGGGTTGCAAGGTGGGCTGTAAGAGTCAAGGACAGTTTGGGGAAAGGATGCCCTGGCCCTTCGCAGAGCATGTCACTGCCCTGTTAACATGTGCCTGTTGGCGGGATGGGGGAAGCCTTCCCTTTTGGCAGGGAAGCCTATGTAAGATAGTGTAAGATCATTCCCTCGGGCTCCAGGCCCCACCTGTAGTGCAGGCAGAGTGAGTGTCCTCAGGGCTAACATCCTGGCTTTCAAGCACGCTGTGACTCCTGAGATTACAGAAGGCTGATGATGGTATGAGGTTCCATCCCCATCCCTTCTGACAGTACAGCCCTCTGCTCCAGTCAAGGTGGCAGGGGGAGAAGCCCAGTGGGATGCCAGGCGAAGTCAGTGTTAGGCCCAGGGCTATGCTGTCCCCACGGCTCCAGCAGGCTGGCTGGCTGGCTAGCTGGCCAGGGGCAGCAAGTGAAGGGTGGGCCACATTGGCTTAGCGGTTCTTAGGGAGCCCAGATGCACCTGGGTCAGGGAGGTAGGAATCTGCTGAAGCTGAGAAAGGAGGATGCTATCTCAGTTTGCATGGAGGACACCTCTCCAGCAGGTGCCAGACCTCCCCCTCTGTGCTGTTTTCTTCTCTAGTCTGGCCACATCCTCTAGCCTTCCTCTTCTGGGGTACTGGTGTGGTCAGTGGAAGGGCGAAATGTCTTTTGCTGTGGCCCCTGCGGCCTGCTCCTGGCTAGCCCTGCTCCTCTTTTCCCTCTTCTTTCCAGGAGTGGCCCCTGTCTGGTGCCACCTGGAGTGGATCCCTTTCCCTGGGGCTTGCCTGCTCCACAGGGCGGTGCCTCTAGATGTCGCTGTGTCCCTGTGTTAGCGCCCTCCTGAGCAGGCGTCCTAGGGGAGGGCGGGAGGCTGCTCTGGCCAGGGGTAGGGGGATTCTGCAGTGTTCGGAGGAAGGGTCTTCTGGCCTGGGATTTAGGATGTTTGGGGGCAAGATGGAGTGGAGGACGCCTCCCAACTCACTCTTTGGGTCTTGGGAGTGGGCAGTCGTGGCTCTGGGCCATGTTGTGGGCTTTCCTTGGGGCAGGATCTGGAGTGAGGGGCTCAGGAGAGGATAAGGAGGCTGGGGCGATATCTATCTTTGGAGGAAACCATTCTGGGAGGTTGGCTCTGAGAGGATCAGGGGAGCCTCTCCCAGTCCTTCACCTCCCGGTCTTCTTCCCCACCTCTCCCTTTAGTGGCTCTGTGGGTGCGGGCACAGGGCAAGCGGGTGGGTAGGTGGGCTGGCAGGTGCTGTTTGTGGAGAAGCCAGGACTCCATCTGCGGGGCCAGGGTCCCAGGAGGGGCACACTGTCCCTTTTGCAATTGATTTATTATTTGGCTTTTGGAAGGAAGGAAAACAAAAGAGAGACAGGGTTGGAGGGAGAGGGTTTCAGGGGAGGAGAGACAAAAGAGTAAAAGAGAGAGGAAGAGAGAGAGAGAACAGGGCTATTCGAAGAGCAGAGTCGTCTTGGGGGGCAGGCAGCAGAGAGACACGAGAGATGGAGACAGGAGAGACAGCAGCGGGGGGATGTGGAGCTGCTTACCAGGCTTGCCTAAAGCATTTTCTTGTGGAGCGGACTGGGTGGAACTTGTCCCATAGAAGGGAAGTCTTCAGGTCTCTAGCGTGAAGTTGGACTGGATGGTATGGGGTGCTGAGGCCAGAAAGGGGCAGCTCGGAATGACTAGACGATGGGTCACAGGGGGCATTCCCACCTCTGTGTGTGATCTGGAGTTGTCATCTTCCTTCTTTGGGCCTCACTTTCCCTAGGGTGAACTGTGGGGCTGGACCCCATGGTTGGTCTCTATGAGGTCCAGACGGGCTTGGAAAGTCACATGACCTTACACCACTTTCAAGGCTTAATGAGGTGACTTGGCTAGAGCTGGGGTTCCTGGGTGGCTTGGATGGCATTAAAGTGTGATTTTCTCCCCCGCCTCCGCACACCCCTGCAAGCCCTGCAACCCCGAGCTGTCTGCTGAGTCTGTGACATTCTTCTCTGGACTCCTGGTGTCTGAGACTGTCTGAGGTCTTGACTGAGGACCTTCGTGGCCATATGGTGTTGTGCTCCTAGGCCCAGGCTGGTGCTGAGGAGCGATGGACAGAAAAGACACTGGTGGAGCTAAGGGAGAGTGACAGCCTGAGGTCTCGCTTGGGTGCGAGGAGGGCTGTTCCACTGAGCTGGTCCTGGTGTGCTTTGGTGTGAAATGGGTATGAAGCTCCCAGAAGGGCCCAAGCCCGCAGGCCTGCGTCTTGGGTGGGAGACTGTGGCGGCCCTCTTTCACGCTTGTCTTCCCTCCCCACCACCCAGACGAGACCCTCCGCTCGTTGGCCAGCCCTTCCTCCCTGCAGGGCCCGGAGCTCCACGGCTGGCGCCCCCCAGTGGACTGTGTCCGGGCCAATGAGCTGTGCGCGGCCGAATCCAACTGCAGCTCCCGCTACCGCACGTTGCGGCAGTGCCTGGCGGGCCGGGACCGCAACACCATGCTGGCTAACAAGGAGTGCCAGGCGGCCCTGGAGGTCCTGCAGGAGAGCCCCCTGTACGACTGTCGCTGCAAGCGGGGCATGAAGAGGGAACTGCAGTGCCTGCAAATCTACTGGAGCATCCACCTGGGGCTGACTGAGGGTAAGCCCGGGCGGGGCAGGTGGTGGAAGGTGTGTGGCCAGGGCTCCAGCTTGGAGGGCTTGGCAATGGGGTGAACTGGCCAGCTCCTGTGCCAGTCCCTTTCCTCGAAGGGATTCCAGGGGAGCTAGAACCCAGAGGAAGTGGCTGCCCCGCCCAAGAGAAGGCCAAGAGAGACAAAGACTAGTGGAGGTGACAGTTAGAAGATGGAGAGGGCGGTGATGGGAGGGGGACACAGGCTGGAGGATGGGGAAGTGGGCAGGATGATGTGACGCAAGTCAGGACAGTGTGAAGAGTCACCGGGAAGAGAGAGGTGAGAGCCAGGTGGGAGATGGGGCAGGCTGTGCAGCCAGAGTCCCTGCACTGCCTAACGGCTGCCCCCAACTCTACCCTTCCTGTTCCCTCCTCCCTGATCTAGAAGCTTCCAGGACCCTTGGCTGGCCTAGGCACCTTCCACAGGGCTGGGGCCAGTGCTGTTCTCCCCCCTGCCCCCACTCTTCCCCACGTCCCTTCACCTATGTAAGTGACTCGCTCTTCACGCTCAGCTTAGAGCCTGCCTCTTCCAAGAAGGCTGTTTAGATTTGATAACAAGGGCTTGGGCGCCCCTCCAGACTGCCATCACAGCACCGTGCTTCTCCATTACAGTAGTCACACCATAAATGACAGAAGCCCCCCTCACTCATCTGCACCCCCAACCCTCTCTATGAAGGGGAAGGCTGCACTGGCTTGTTCCTCCTGTCCCCATACCAAGCACACAGTACACTCACAGCAAACCTGTGTTGAACTTTTAGATCAGTGTCTGGCCAGGGTGGTGTGTACAAACCTTCCACACTGGGGATGGGAGGGGGCTGGGGCTGCCAGGTTCTGCCTTGAGACTTGGAGGCAGGCTTGTCAAGGGATATGAGACTAGTGGAAGGTTCCTAGGCCAGCCATGGGATCCAGAAGTCACCAGGAGGGGCAGATGAGGGGCAATCCCAGGCAGGGCAGGTGCTCAGCATGGGTGCTCAGAGGGTGGGATAGAAGGGGGTGGAGACACCCAGGGCAGAAGGGGATCCCTGAAGGTTCTAAGGGAGATGATCAGATTTAGGCTTCAGCAAGGTGTTTCTCTGTTTCCACTGGGAGACTGTTGAGAAGCTGCTACTGTGACACTGGTCAGGAACAGTGATGGCACAGCCAGGGTGGTGGCAGGAAGGGAGAAGATGGTGTGAGAGCTATTTAGGAGGTAGACTCCACAGGCTATGGTGACTGGATGAAGGCTATGGGGGTAGGAGTCACAGCGGGCACCCAGCCTTCTGTTTTGGGCACCTGGGTGGGTGATGAGTGTGTTGCAGCAGCCCAGGCTTTGAGGGTGGTAGGAGCAAGGAGTGGTGGGCCTGTTTGGGGGCATGTGCCTTTTGTGGGCTACATCCTACAGGCCTGGAGCTCAGATGGGAGATGGAGGCTTAGAGAGAGAGAAGGAGAAGTATACATTAGCCTGTCAGGGGTCACTGGAGCCAAGGGCATGACCACAGTGGAAGGAAGGTATTGACAGACCCCAGGGGCACTGACATTTAAGGATGGTCAGGAGAGGGAGGTTATGGAGCTGATGGGAGCTAGGGGGTGGAAATGGTGCATGTGGATAACTCCTTCCAGAAGGGGTAAGAACAAAGATACATATATATATATTTTAAAGTTGGGAGAGGGTTAAGCAGTTTAAACTCTTAGGACATTGGTGACGGAGATGTTGCTGAGGAAGAGAGAGGGTCTTCTGAGGAATGATGCCCTTGGGTGCAGGGAGGGGGTGGGCCCCAGACATGTGTGGGGTAGGGGAGTGAGCCTTAGAGCAGGGGAGGAACATTCCCTGCAGGGTGCTGCAGGGAAGGAGGAAACCCACTAGGGTGTGGAGGCCAGGCAGAGGGGGATCCCTGCCCAGTCTCTGAGATGGCTCAAATATCGCTCTCCATATAGGAATGAGAAGTGCATATCATTACTGCACCACTGTTGGCAAAGTAATTCCTCACCAATCAGGTGGTCACTTCTCCCTAGCAACCTCGATTCCTAGAACTAGAGTAAGCGAAGAGGAAGTACTTTGCTGCTATAAAGTGCACACACTCTATTCTGCAGAGACAAGGGACCTGTCTTCACCAGAGCCTGACTCTGTGGTGTACAGAAAGTTAAAGCACCTGATCCCTGCTCTGGGCAGCTTTGTTTCCTGGCTTCTTTCTGGCAGTCCTCAGTTTCAACTCACGGAGACTGGGGAGCAGGGTGGGGTGGGCTTGCTGCAGATGTGGAGTGACCAGAGGCAGGATAGGTGGGGAGGGGATGGAGAACGGTCAGGTGGAAGATCCAGGTGGGCACCTGGGCCTCTTAGCACAAGCCCTTCTGTGTCCTTCAATCCCTCTGGCACCACTGCATCAGGGCACAGGAAGACCGTGCTGATGTGAGCCCAAGGAATGAGCACGATGTTATGTGCGTTTAGCTGCACACTGCCGTGTAGTCATCAAGGCCCTGTCTCTGACCCAGGAATGCCTAACTGCATGGGCTATCTCTGGTTCCCAGTCTTGAGATAGTCCATTTATTTACTCAACAGATGCCTACTGTGTTAAGCACTACACCTGTTAAGTACCTACCATGTGCCTCAGAGGGTGATGGCACTGATGAAGATTTGATGCCTGTGTTGGCCAGCATACAGGCCTGGAGACCTCTACCCTAGGCCCTACCTAGAAAAACACACCCCCTTTTTCCTTCTGTGGAAGTCTGTGTCTTTTTTCCCCAAGAGATTCCACTTTCTACTGAAGTCTCAGGGAGACCCTATCACTCGCAGCAACATTACCTACTGTTCAAAGCCCTCTTGCCTTCCCGCCATCAGCCCAGGGAAGAAACTACCCCTGGCTCCCAAGACCAGAGGTAGGAGCCAGAGGTAGTTTCTTCCCTGGGCTGATAGGGGAAGCCAATAGGGCTTTGAACAGTAGGTAATGTTCTTGTGAGTGATAGGGTCTCCCTGAGAGTTCAGTATTCACTGAGCAGGGATCCCTGGGGGAGGCTGCAGGCACTTAACCCTCTTCCTTAATAACACTTAATAGCCCACCTTGGGCCTGGGGCTGAGTGGGGAGAAGTGTGCAGGTTTGGGTTTTCTGTCTGATTCTTGGGTTCTCTTTGGCCCTGCTGGTGGTGTGATTCACCATGGGGCTCTGCTCCACCTTCTCCCCCTCCCTAAGGCTTAGTGCACAGTGTGCAGCAGAGGCCCTGGCATGTGCACAGAGCCACTGGTGGCAGTGGACTGGGAGGGGGGGTATGGCCTCTGAGGACGTGGCTGCTGAGCTCCTGCAGCTGACCTGTAGGGGACCTGGAGATTATCTGGTCCACTCTCCTTTCAGCAGGGAAACTGAGGCATGGAGAGGAGAGATGGCTTCCCGGGGCACACAGTGAGCTGGTGGCAGAGCCCAGGGCCCCCACTCCCTATCCAGGTCGATTTCGCTGCCTCGGGTGAAGGTGCCACAGCCTGGGGCCTGTTTTCTTCTTCTGTCATTACTACTGCCAGTGTTTACATAGTGGGGCTGTCACTGTTAGCTGGATGTGGGTTTTGAGACCAGGTTTCTTGCCTTCTCTAGAGGTGACACTAAAATTCAGTATCCCTTGGTCCCTTGGACATGAAAAGCTGAGGCCTTTTCCATTCCCAGAATCTGATATCCTGGGTCTGGCTTCAGTAGCCTAGAGCTTGGGATTTCCTATTGGTGAATTCTGGGGCAGGAGCAGGCCACATAAGTTAACTTAAAGAGCAGAAGCCCCTCCCAAACTGGCCCTGGAGGAGGCTGTACCCTGCTCCTCCCATTTCTGCCCCAGGACCCTTCAGTTCATGTTACTGGCTGATCTGTACTCAGGTGTCGTAGGGAAGGCCAGGCCCTGTCTTGGGGAACCACCCAAGAAGTAGAAGACTGATCTTGGGAAAGGTGAAATAACAGCACTTAATTAAGTATGACAGAGTATCAGTAACACTTTCTATTTGGGGGGACAGTATTCATAGTGGTGAAACACTCGGGCTCTGTAGCCAACTCTATAGCCTGAGTTTGAATCCTGGCTCTGCCACTTACCAGCTGTGTAACCTTGGACAAGTTACTTAATATCTTTGTGCTAATTGCTTTCTTGTCAGTCAAACAGGGAGAATAGTAGTGTCTATCTCCTAGAATAGTTGAGAGAATGAAATGAATTAATATGTCTATGGTACTTCAAGTAGTGCCGCCACATAGGAAGCACAGGGGAGTATTATTATTATTATTTTTTACCTTGTTTGAAACTAGCCCACGCGATATATACCACACTACAATGATGTGAGACCAGTTTCAGTATTACTTTTCCTCCTTTTACGACCACCAAGACCAGCGTTCAGATCTGATGGGAAAGGGAATCGGGAGGATGGCAGTATTATTTTTGTTACAAAAGTGACTCCTAATTTCTTATATTGTTCAGCCTCACTAAGTAGCAATGGCTGGTAAGGCCAGCACAAGAAGTTTCCCCAGAGAGGCTAAGTTGAGTGGGGTGGAGGATGCTGAGATCATCCAGGCTGGTCATGGGGCCTGAAGGCCTCCAGGAGAAGGTGGCAAGGACACAGGCCTCTGTGAATGAGTAGTGTTTACATTAGGCCAGGCACAAAGGGAGCTTGGCCTCCAGTGTGTGTGCCAGGGGTGGGGGGACTTGCAAGGCCCAAGGGTGGGGCTGTTTCTCACAGGGGGAGTGTGTTTACTCCTTGTCCTCTGGAGGTCTGTCCTATTTTCTGGGTGTCTGTGGGGCATAGCAGACAGACTCCCTGTTCCCTGAACCAGCAGGGGCCTAGTGGAGTCTCCAGTGCTAGCTGCTGGGTGACCACATGACCACAGGAAAGAAACCCTTCCAGGAGGACTCCCAGGCCCCTCCAGTTCTGGAAGAGTGGCACCTTACTGCAAGCACCCCCAGAGGCTGCTGCACCTGTGCTCCCCTTGGGTAGGGGTGCCTGCCCTTGGTGCTGGGTCCTGGCCGGATGGGAGATCAGTGTTTGAGACTCTGGTTACATGTCTCCCCACCCCCATTGCCACACACATGCAGGTTGAGTGATCAGCCATTGATTTCATCTCCCCCAATAACCTCTCCAGAGGGCATTTCCTTTCCTGCTCAGGCATTGGCATAGGGTGGCGAGATTCCTGATGAGGTGATGGAAGTCTCCAGGGCAGCCCGGGGCCATCTGTCTCCTGTTGTTCATTTGTGTTTTCCTCCAAAGTCCCAAAGACAGGTCTGAAGAGCTGGCAGATGTGGGAAGGATGGTTGGGGCCTGAGAGGCGGGATCCGGTGGGCAGAGCTTAGAGACTTTTAGCCCCTTCAGCAAGATTCTCCTGGCTAAGTGGTGGGAATCAAAGAGGAATTCTGTTCTCCTATTGACCTGGGCAGAGCTGGCATGGTGTGATGGGAACCGACACCTCTGTGAGGGTCAGGAGACCAAATCTAGCTCTGGCTCCTCCTGGAATAGCTGTGTTTTCTCAGGCAGGTCGCTTCACCTCTCTGGGCCACCTTGGAGCTTGCTCTTGTTCAATGGGGAAGCTATACTGAGTGATGGTGGAGGCTCTCCAGCTCCCAATCCTATGATTCCTCCCCAACCTCCTCTAAGCCTTCCTTCCAGACGCCTCTGGAAGTCCTTCAGAGAGGGCTGGCCACACAGGAGGTCATGAGAGAGATGTGTTAGGCAGTTCTGACCAGGGGGAGCTTCCCCAGCCGGAGGTATCCCTGCATGAAATGTTAAACACTTCCCTCCTTACTCACCCTGGCAAGCGCTTTTCAGTTTGGGGAAGGCCGCCCCATTTCTCACCTTGGCAGCACGAGCCCAGCCTCTGTCGTGGCAGGTTGCCCGGGCAGATTTGCTGAGTGCTGGGAACAGTCTGCACGGGAGGAGCCTGTGTCTCATGCTGGTTGTCTCTTCCAGGTGAGGAGTTTTACGAAGCCTCCCCCTATGAGCCTGTGACCTCCCGCCTCTCGGACATTTTCAGGCACGCCTCGATCTTCTCAGGTAAGAGGGCTCGCACGGGGACTCCGCCAGTTCTCCTCTGGGCCCTTTGACGTGGTAGACAGATGCAGGCTACCTGAGTGTCTGTTGGCTCTGCTGCTCGCCAGCTTGTTCCTGAATATTTCAGTTCCTCCTGAAATATTCTGTGTAAAGAAGGAGACCCTGATGCCTACCTGGGCGCTTGTATAGAGAAGAGTGTTCACAGATGTCACCTGGCCTGGTGACTGTCGTTGAGTCGGTCTTGAATCTGAAACTTGGTGTCACCTGTATCTCTTGTCCTTGCTCCTTCTTTCCGGTTCCCTGGTTCTCCTGCTCTGGAGTTCCTCCACTCGGTCAAGTTACCTAACCTGCCCATGGCTCAGTTTCCTTTGTTGGGAAACGGGGACAGTAACAGGTCCCACCTGGCTGGATTGTTGTGAGGTCTGAACAGTCAGTGGGTCGTGAAGGGCTCGCATGCTCCAGTTAGCTGTGGCTGCTGCTCTTAACTGGTTTTACCATGATCTGTTCTGCTCTGGGCTTTCCCTGTCCCCTGACAGCTCTGTTTCCCTACCTACCACACTGAGGAAGGCGTCTGCTGGAGGCACCTCCTGTCCCCAGGCTGCTCCCCATGCTGGTCTGCCCTGGGCCGTGAGAAAGGCCATTTTAGCTGTGTTTACCGGGTTCATGTGTGGGAACCAGATGAACCTTGTGGTTCTTTCTTCTTGGCCTCATTCCGTGTGGGATTTGGGAGAGAGTGGGCCCAGGGCAGCCCACCCGCTTCTTGAGGACAGGCGAGGGACTTCTGGGCTTGGAACTCTCTGCAAGGGTGGGTGCAAGCTTTCCAGGAGATGCCGTTGGTTCCTGAGGGGTCTGGACTGGGGTTGTTCTGGGATCTCTGAGCATACGGATCCTGTTTACATGTCCCAGGTTTACAGGCAGTTGTGTGGCAGTCTTTGGAATCTTCTAAGGTTTCTATTGCTCTAAACAGCATTTCTCAATTGCAGCACTAATGATGTTTTGGGCAATTCTTTCTTGTGGGGGGAGCTGTCCTGGAGCACTATTTGAAGTTGTGACAACCCAAACTCTCTAGACCAGCAGTTCTCAACCTGTGGGTCACGACCCCTTTGTAACAATGAAAATCCATCGTGGCATTAGGAAGGTTGAGAACCACTGCTCTAGACAGTGGCCGCTATGCCCTTGGGGGGCACAGTCTCTGCCCACTGAGAAACACTGCTCTCAACTGTGAACTGTGTGAACTAAAAGAGTTTTCAGCGAACCTCCCAAGTCCTTCCAAAGGAAGAATTCTCTAGAGCAGTGTTTCTCAGCTGTTTTTTTTTTTCATTACTATTCCTCTAAGGAGAAAAATTAATTCTTCCTAACTAGAGAAATTAAATATCAAGGAATACAATTTTCTCACAAAGGGCTAAGTTTTGAAAGGCCACAAACTATTGTAATATCTACTTTTTTTTTTTGCTCGGTTAGGATCCAAATTTTGCTCCCTTGAGGTGACACCTTCCCCTCCCGTTGAAAGTACATGCTCTAAGAGATTGAACGGGGGATGACATGAATGCCCCTGGTAGCCCCCCAGGGTACCCGAGTCCCACACTGCCAGCAGCTTAAGGACCAGCTGAGCAGCGTGCACAGGTGCCATTGGGTTTCCCTTCAGTAATAAATGACTTGGACTTGCCCCTGCATGCTGAAGCCCACAGGGTCTCCCCTCAGTCCTGGCCCCTGCTGCTTACTAGACTCACTCTTAAGTATCTTCCTAGCAGAAAATCTTTACGTAATGGACTTGACACTCTGTGGGATAGGATGTTGACAAGACAAATGAGAAAATTACTGGGTCTGCAGCTTACTGAATCAACTCCCTTTTACCTGCTGCCCTGAGATAACTGGGCCCCACGCAACTGTGGGCGTCTGTGTTCCAGAAATGCTCCCACCTGAGGGCGGGGCTTTGGGGACTGTAACAGTCCCTCCTCGTTGCTCCTGTTGACTCTGTGCCACCAAAGCACCTTAGGCGGATAGTAGCTCTGTTGGGGGAGACTTGAGCAAGTAGCTGGGTGGGGAAGCCATGGAGGGAAGCCCAGTGGAAGCAGGCAAGAGTGGGAGCCAGGAGGCCGGTTCTAGAGCAGCCTCTGCCAAAATCTCCTGTAGGGTCCTGGGCAGGTCCCTTCCATACTTCAGACCTTATGTGTCTTTAATGAAGAGTGATGACGTGAGCTTGGAGCAGTGCTTCTGCCCTGTGTCCCATCAGGGCACACAGAACAAGGTGCTGTGGCAGGGTGGCCGTCCAGCTTGGTGCTTAGCCACTGTGGGCCTCTGCCTGGCCACCCTGGGTCCAAGGGGTCACTCCGTGGGCACCTGCATTAGCCACCTCTGTGTGGCATGTTGGCTGGGGAGTCTTGCCCTGGGTGACCCCAGATCCTGCACTAGCACTTTGGAGTTATAAGGCCACTGTCCTGTAGGATGTAGGGAACCAGCAGGGAGCCCCTCCCACTCCCACACACCCATACTGGGCCACGTGCCACCCCTTCCACCATCTCTGCACGGAAGGGCTAGGGGGTTGGTGCATTGAATCTTGGCGACCTCCTCTGGGCTGCCCCATTGTGTCTTTGGGTCTCAGTTGCTGCTATCTCTTTACCATTCCATGTCTGAGAATTTGGGGCCCTGTTATAGAGGCCTCCTGGAACGTGTTCTCTTTATCTCCTGTCTTCTCTCGCTGCTGGGGTTCTTGAAAAGCACCCCTGGGACCCTGTTGGAAAAGCAAACTGCTAGGATCCCTGTAACACCTGCTGGCTGAAGCCCAGGGGCCGGGCAGCTTCTCTCCTCATCTCTGCCCAGTTCCACCCTACAGGCCCTGGGCTTAGTGATGGGGCAACTAGTTCTGAGAGTAGGGCCAGGTGGGGAGCAGTCTGGATGCACCATGAGCCACGGCCACGGTGATGTTGGAAGCGTCCAGATGCTCTATCCTCCCCCGGCACATGGGGAGAGAGATTTCAACGAGAAGAGAGGAGATTTCTCCTGTCTCTTGTAATTCAAACTGCCCTTGAAAACACAAAACAGAGGTACCAGGTGCCTGGGAAGAGCATGGGCCTTGAGCCACACAGTCCTGGGTTCCAATCCTGGCTTGTCCCCTCGGGCTGTGATGTCGGGCCTCTCTGTGGCATTTCTGGGCTGCAGTGTCTACGTTTGTAAGACCAGTGTGTGATGCCCACTAAGGGGATTTAGTGAGAATGAATGTAGGCAGAGCTCCCACTGTGTGTCAGGACTGCGTGGGACTTGGCTCAGGCAGTCATCTTCTGTCTGCGGAGGGTGGAAGGAGGCAGAGAAGAAGGGAGAGATCCTTCAGGTGGGGAGAAATTACTCAGGGAGAGGTCCTAGAAAGGTTCTGGAAAGTCCTGAGGGCCTGTGTGGAGCAAGGAGAAGCAGAGGTGAAAAGGAGTAGGTGGGCTGGCTGGTGATGCCCCTCACAGCCCATAGAGCCATGCCCAAAGGACAGGGAGAAGTGGTGGGCACATGGCCTTGGCTGTCATGAAGTGCTGCTTCTGCATTCCCGTGTGGGGCGTTGCATCTCCAGGGCCTGGGTGTGGCCAGAGGCGTTGGCCATGGAGTGTGTTTATAGAAATATTCTTATTTTCTGTTTCTGGAAAGGAACTTAGGGAACATGTAGTAGGTCGTGTCCTACCCCTTAGCCTGACAAGAAAGGAAACAGGCTCAGAGAGAAGGGCTCAAATAGTGGGACATAGATGGCACTCAAATCCCAGCCCTGCCTGCTGTGTACCTTAGGAAAGTGCCTGCCCTCTAAGCTCTGGCCTCCTCTTGCCCAAAGTAGGGCCATCAGAAGCCCCTACCTGCTTGGGTTGTGTAAGGACTAAGTGAGAGAATGCAGGTGAGTGCGTTGCCCCATCCAAGCCGTGTTAGCTATATAAAAGTTATTGTGGAGGGGCAGTGGCTGTGGCTCAGTGGATAGGGTGCCGGCCCCATATACCAAGGGTGGTGGGTTTGAGCCCGGTCCTGGCCAAACTGCAACAAAAAAATAGCCTGGTGGTGTGGTGGGCGCCTGTAGTCCCAGCTACTCGGGAGGCTGAGGCAAGAGACTCGCTTGAGCCCAGGAATTGGAGGTTGCTGTGATGTTACAGCACTCTACCGAGGGTGGTAAAGTGAAAGTGAGACTGTTTCTTAAAAAAAAAAGTTACTGTGGAGTGATTGCTCCAAGGGCAGATGGCAGATTGTGGCAGGGCTGTCTACAGCCTGGCCTTCCAGGAGAGGGAATGTTGTGTTGCTTTGGGATCGTGCTTGGTCGGGGGTGGAGTGGAGGTGACTGGGTGATTTTTCAGAGAGGGTAGGAGCCTGGGGCTAAGCCGGAGTTTTGGGTGGTTCCAGCTTCTGTGTGCTAAGCTGTGACTGGGGGCTGGCAAGAGGCCTGGGCTCAGTGGCCTTTCATGGATTGGAGGTGGATGAGAAGGACAGTGTCTACCTTGCTTGGCCGGCAAGTCTCGAGGGTGGCTCAGGGCATTCTTGTTGGGTTCTCCGGGGGCTCCTTTTGGGGGCTCAGTAGAGGAGGGAATGAAAGGCTCACCCTTTACCCCTTGCTAAGAAGTCTTGCATATGACCCTGAAGTGTGACCATCACCTTGCCCTGGTGCCACGGCACGTTGTCCTTTATTGTGGTGCTTGGGTTGGGGTCACGTGTGTGACTGTGGGTGTTTGTCTGTGTCCAGCGCATCCATTCCCCCCTGCATCCTCTGGTTACCTAGACTGGGCTTTGTCCCTAAGACACAGCCACAGAACATCCTGGAGTCATGATGGAATGTGGACTCTCAGGCCAGCAAGTCTTCGTTTTGAATCTGATCACACCCCTGTGTGATCTCAAGGTCATTTGACCCCTGGAGCCTCCTTTTTCATCATCTGTAAAATGGAGCAGTTCAGCTGCCCTGCAAGAACAGGGCACAGGCAGCTCCTCCCAGGGTGCCAGAGGGAGGGGATCGGTATCACTGTCCAGGGACTGGAGGCAGCTAGTGGCCTCGTGGGTGGTGTTAAGCTATTGTGAGGTGTGCGTGCTGCATCTTCAGAGTATCCAGGAGAGGTCGGTCCTGGCTGGGGTGAGCGGGAAGTGCTAATGGGATTGGGGCTGGACCCCAGAAGAATGTTTTGTTGAGTAAACGCTGAGCGTTCCATGTGTTCCAGAGACAGAGTCAGCCACTGCTCTAGGATAATCAGACCCAGGTCCTGGCCGTCGAGGGGGACAGGTAGATAGCTGCTTAGAGATCCAGTGGGAGGCTTATTGCTGGTGGCAGTGTAGACTGAGTTCAGGGGAGGCAGCAACCTGCAGTGCCTGTGGGATCAGGGCAGTAGTGAAAGGGGAAAGCCGGGATTGGGAATGACATTTCTGGCAGCATCATGGCTGGGAGGCCTGGCCAAGCTTGGCATGATGAAGGAGCCCCAAGTCTCCTGAGCCTGGTGGGCTTTGGGGATGGTGAACCTTTGTGGCAGACAGTACCATGGTCTCTCCTCCTTTGGGGCTCCTGCCCAGGACTGCTTCATGACAAAGCTTGGGCTGACTGCTGGGTTAGAGGACTGATCCCTAGGGAGGTCCTGGGCTGTCCTTGGTTGGGGAGAGACTACTGCCTGGGATCAAGAATTGTCCCCCATGAAGACATATCCGTGGCCCTGGTGGGGGTTGGGGGAGGACTGGGCCTAGCTTTGCCCCACTGGGTCTCTCGCCCTCCCTGGACCTGCCCCCTAGCGCCTGACCTCAGTGCCCAGCCTTTGAACCTGGACTCTTGCCTCTATTCCTTTGGGCTGTCTGGAAGATGAAAGGAGGGTGAGGTGTTGATGGTTCAGCCCTGCCACAAGGTGCGGGGGTGCTGGGAATGAGGTGGGCGGGGGAGTTCCGCAGGGACAGGCAGCCTCTCTCCCTGCCCGCTTCACGGTGGCTCAGGCGATAAACTGCTTATCCTCAGGTTGTCTCCCTGAGCCGAATGCAGAAGCGTGTTATTTAAATTTCAAAATCACATTCTTCTCCTAACAGCTGTCAGAGACTCTGAGTGTCAAGGAAAATTGGGCTTTCGCTGCAGCTCTGTCACCTCTTACACCTCCCCTTTCAGGTGGAATTGTCTAAAGGCCGAGGAGGGGGCCTCGGGTGGGGGCGGGCACTGGGGACAGGAGAGGTGGGCAGGGGGGTGGGGCCAGGTGGCCAAGCAGCTCTTGGGACTGACGGGGGGTGGGAAATGTGGGCTTCCCCATGGGGGTACTACATTTCCCCCTTCCCTTTCCCTTTTCTCCGTCTCCTTGTCAACGCCGGGGACCTCAGGCTCCTGTCAGTGGATAGAAGGATTTGCTCGAGAAGGTGTGAGCAGGGTGTTGGTGACTTCATCTTTCGTTGCCTTTGTGTCCAAGGAGAAAACTGCTGTGAAAAAAAGGATGAGGAAAGAATCAAATTTAACTTCCCCAAAAGGCTTTTTAATGGTAGGATGGTAGAATGTCAGGTTGGGGTGAATATTTTGGGGTGAGGGCATTTTCTGGTACTCCTCTAATAGCATGTTTTAGGGATCCACCTGCTTGCCTCTCTCTCACTGGGTTGGGCTCTGCCAGTGGTTGGGGTGAGAGCATCTCATGGCTGATCCTGAGGCAACTCTCGTGGGGGTCTCTTCTCCTCATGTGTGTGCCTGGCTGGACCACCAACTGGATTCTCCCCAGTTTACCCCGAGGGAGAGCAAGGTTTGAGCCCCTGCCCTGGGTTTCCCCTCCCAGCTGGGCCTGTCTGGGTGCTGCAGCCCCACCCGCCATGGTGTGCAGAGACACGGCGAAGAGAGGGGTGCTGTGACCGTGTGTGAGTGTGGTTGCAGGTGGGGAGTGTCAGTGTAGGGATGTGTGTGAGGTGCTGGGTGTGTGTATGTGGAGTGTGTGAGGCAGTGTGTGGGGTGGTGTACCTGGCAGTGTGTGTGGAGTGTTTGTGTAGGCGTGTGTGGTCATGCGTGATCTGGGTCAGTATGTGCACTGGCTGTGAGGTGGCGCGTGTGGGGTGGCACGTGTGTCAGTGTATGTGGGAGTGCTGGTGTGTGTAGGTGTGTGTGTTAGTGTTTGTGGATGTGGAATGATGTCTCAGTGTGTATGTGATGGTGTGTGTGTGTGTCAGTGTGTGGTAGTGTGTAGGATTGTGTGTATAGGGTGTCACTGTGCAGAGTGTGAAGGTGTGTGTGTCAGTGTGTGGGTGTGTATGTGTCAGGGCGTGTGCTGTGTGTATGTCAGAGTGTGTGATGCTGTGTGGGGGTATATGTGTGTGTGTGTGCGTGTAGAGGACTGGTTATAAGTTCTTGACAGTGGCCTCTGTCTCAATTGGGCAGGGAAGAAGGGACAGGGAGGGAAGACCTGAATGGCCTGGAGCAGTCTCAGCTCCCACCCTGGGGATAGCCACTGCCTTAGACCTTGACATTCAGGAAGAGCTCTGGGAAGAGTTCTGGGACATATCTGTCCATCAAGGATGTCCAACCCTTTTCTTTTCTGCCTCACACTGGAAGAAGACGAGTTGCCTTGGGCCACACATGAAATACACTAGCACTCACAAAAGCTGATGAGCAAAAAAATGTCTGTGCATAATTTTTGTGATATCCAACACCGCAGATAAGCAAAACAGGCCTCAGATAATTGCATATGGCCCCCGGGCTGCAGGTTGGACACCGCTGGTCCAAATCTATTTTCTCATGAAGTTTGAAGAAGGTGCCATGGTCTGAATGCTTGTGTCCCTCCTAAATTCATAGTTTGAAATCCTAACTCCCAAGGTGAGGGTATTAGGAGGCGAGGCCTCAGGGAGGTGATTAGGGCATGAGAGTGCAGCCCTCATGAATGAAATTAGTGCTTCACAAAAGAGACACTAGAGAGCTCACTTGCCCCTTTAGACAAGTGGGGACAGGATAAGAAGATGGCTGTTCATGAACCAGCAAGTGAGCCCTCACCAACCACCAAATCTGGCTTCACCTTGATCTTGGACTTTGTAGCCTCCAGAACTGTGAGAAACAAATGCCATTTTGGTACAGCAGCCCAAATATATGTGTAGAGGAATGGTTATAAGTTCTTGACAGTGGACTCTGTCTGTATGTGTATCTTTCCCAGAGACTTCAGTGGCTCAGGAACCAGCATGCATAGGGTGGACAGAGGAAAATGGGGCTGAGGAGCTTAGGGTATTTGCATGGGGTCAGGAAGTCTAGGCTGGGCAGGGAGGCTATGAGGACAGGGTGGGGGATGGTGGAAGGAGAGCAAGTGGTTGGGTCATGGGTCAGAGCCTGAGCGACTGAAAGGTTGCTGGAGGAGGGATCTGGAGGGAGAGTTGGAAGGGGAAGAGATGGTGGCCTGAATTTGAGATGTTTGATGCCAGCATTTCAGGGGTGATTTGGGGTGTTGGTGAAGGCCAAGGCCATGGGTATGACCATGGCACTGGGAGCCAAGGGTAGGAAGAGATCCCTGGAGGCAAGAGGCCTCTCCTGTCCCCAAACAGATCATGCCTTTGGAGTGGGAGCCACTAGGAATGGTGCTGGGAGTGGTGGGCAGGAGATGGTGAGCCAGGCCTACGATCTTTCCTGAGAAAGGGGATGGTGAGTGGGTGGTGACAGCTCCAAGGGGGAGCAGGGTGGAGACTGATGGCGTGAATGTCCCAGGGAGATAGGGGGTGTGAAAATAGTGGGAGAATCTCACCCCTTCTGGGCCCAGATGTCTAGTATGCATGAGCCACACCGTGGCTACTTCTGTTGAAATTAAGATGAATTAGGATGCTCGGTGATGATGTCACTGATTTTTACCAAATGCATTGATTTACCCAAACTCATTACTTTGAATTATTTTTAAAGCTTTATGGAAATTTACATTGAATGATTTTCATCTGAAGACTTTTGCAAGTTGTCTTCATAGCTGTATTTTAAGACATATTCATTTTTTTTTTGTAATAAAAAAATGAGTCGAGGAAGACGTCTTATGGTGAGAAAATTGTATTTCATAATCAGTAAACTAAATTATAGCTTATGATTGGTGCCTCAGATTCCACATCCATTCATTGTGTCATCAAGTAAAACATGCTGAGGAGAGATTTAGGTCAATCCCATCAATATGAAATGCCTCAATTTTGGTTTTAATTGTTACAAATGCAAAATTAAAACTGACATGTTATTCATCAATATGAAATGCCCCGGTTTTGGTTTTTAATTGTTACAAATAAAAAAATAAAGCTGACATGTCATTGGTGTGAGAATGGTCAAAAGCCTAAATAAAACAAAAAGTCCCTAGCCATTCCAACTATATTTAAGAGGATCAGAGCACTGAAAAAGTCCCTTCAAATGTGAACCAGTGAAACTTACATTTTTAATTCCTAGAATCACAAAATTAAGACGAACCTGCCATTTGAGAACTTGGAGATGGAATTTTAAATGTGGTTCAAATTTGACAAAATATAAAATGGGATTCAGAATAATCCAGATTGATTTTCTTTCACATTGATTTTCAGCAAATTTGCCATTTGTCAAATTGATTTGGGGCAGGTTAGCTTGCTTCCAAAAATGCAGTGTCCCCTGGAGAGTGCTGAGGTGGCTTGTGGTGGTGGTGGGACTGGGAGGTGAGCAGAGAGTTCAGAGAGAATGTTGAGATTATAGGGGGCTTGGACTAGGACTTCTAGGGCAGGTTTGAGGAGGGTGGGTGCTCTTGGACGCACAGAGAAAAGGGGCCAAGATTTGGTTCCCATGGGATCCCTGGGCTTTGAGTGACAACTGAAAGGACTAGGATTGGTCCTGCCATCTCCTGGGGATAGGGCACCTGAGATATTGCTTCCAGCTAGTTGGTGGGGGCTCCTGATCGCCACTCCTAGAGGCGAAGGGGCCAGATGTGAGGAAGATGCCCAGAGGTCTTGCTCTATCAGACTGCCTGGAAGACTTCCTCTTACTTACAAGGGGAAGATGGGGACCCTTTTAACTTCTGCAGCATAGTGTGTAAAGGCTGGACCACATGGGACCTGCCTCTTGTCCTAGCAGGGTGGCACAGTGTGAAGGAAATAGAGAGACAGGAGGGAAGACCCTGCCAGCCGGGTAACACATCTGTAAATAAGCCTTTACTGCCTGTGCTCTACGGGCCAGAATCTGAGAGAGGCATTTTCATCTACATTGTCCTGTTTTATTATAATGTCGTCCTGTGTGTAGGTGGGGTGGGTGTTGTATCCCCACTTTGCAAGTGAGGAAAATGAGGTGCAAAGAGGTTGCACAGCCTGTGCACACTTGCTGTGCTGGTCAGTGGCCCCAGCTGGGCTCTCCACCTCCCAAGCTAGACCAGAGTTGCTGCTCTTCCCAGGAGAGTGAGCCCAGGCAAAGGGGGAAGTTTTCATTTGTTGACTGGATTAGAATCCTTCACCTGCCCTAGAATACAAGCCCCAGGAGGGCAGGAACTTGGCTGGTTCTTTTCCTGTCTCCAGCAGTCTTTGACACAGACTAGGCTGTCAGTGAGTGTTTGTTGTGGAATTCAATGGATTTGAGGGAGGGCTGGGGTTGGGTGCACCATGGGGACATGGGGTGTGGAGGGGACAGTCCTGGTGGCTCCCTCACCCTGGGAAATTTGGACCCCAGTGTAGACAGCCTTTAATCTCCTCTCCAGGCTCCTCCGTTTGCGGACCTGCCACTCCTGCTTTCTACCCAGCCCTGCAGAGAGTTTGTAAATTTCCTTTCCATTCACCCTTATGCCCCCTTTTACTTGGAGTCTTATGACTGTCCTCCTTTAAGAAACTCTTGTTTTGGCTTCTATAAAACCAGCATCTCTTGATTTTTCTGCCAGCTCAAGGTCCACTCCTTCTCATCTCCACTAAACACCATCACGCCCCAAAGCTCTGTCCATCCCGGCCCCTTTCCTCTTGCTTGTTTCCTTTCCTGTTTCACGAGGCGATATCACTGTCCACTGGGTGCTCAGGCCAAAACCCCAGGAGTTTTCCTGGATTTCTCTCCTCGCATTCAAAATCTAAGCAATCCTGTTGGCCTTATCTCTAAATTATGCATCAAATGGCTTCATTTTTGGCCATCTTTGCAGTCACTACCCCACCCAAGCCTCTAGCATCTTTCCGCTACTGTCAGCTATAACTGGTTTCCTCCCCAACCCCCCACCACCCCTCACAGACTCTTCCTTCCATATGTTAGTGAGTGAAGTCGTGGGCTCCCCTCCTTAATGCTCTCCAAGTGCTTTGCATTTTAGAATTAAATCTGAGGTTCTCATCTGCCCTGCAAGGTCTCCCCGACTGTTCCCCTGACTTCCTTTTCCTTATGCCTTATTCTGGAAGTTCCAGCCACCTTACCCTTCCTTGCTTTTTTTTTTCTGAGACAGAGTCTCACTCTGTCACTCTGGGTGGCATCATCATAGCTCACAGCAACCTCAAACTCTTGGGCTCAAGTGATCCTCTTGCTTCAGCCACCCCGAGTAGCCAGGACTACAGGTGCCCAGCATAACACCCTGCTAGTTTTTCTGTTTTTAGTAGAGATGGGGTCTCAGCCTTGCTCAGGCTGGTCTTTAACTCCCGAGCTCAGGCGATCCACCTGCCTCGGCCTCCCACAGTGCTGGGATTCCAGGTGTGAGCCACTTCGCCCAGCCTCCCCTTCCTTTTGACTGGGAGCATGGCCAGCTCATTGCCATGTCCGGATCTTTGCACTTGTTTTCCCTTTTTGCTTGGAATTCTCTTCCCTTGGATTTTGTATGTTTCACTCTTACCCATTATCTTATCTTACCTGATGTCGCCTCCTAGGAGAAGTCCTCTCTCATTTCCCATCACTCTCTTCTAATTCCCTTATTTTCTTTGTAGCACTTACTGGATCTTTAAATTACCTTATTTGTTTATTTATGTGTTTATTACCAATCCTCCTCTCATTGAAGTGAAAACCCGGGAGAGCAGGGATTTTTCCTCCCTCCCATAGCTGGATTGCTAGGCCCTGGAATGTAGTCAGTGTTTGAAAATATTATTATCTGTTAACTGGCGCTAACTTCAGGACCATGGGTACCCTGTGGGGAGAGGCAGGCAGGGCTGGGTGTCCCTGTGTGCACATGTGTACTGCTGTTGTGTTTACATAGGACCAGAGTAAATTCTTTTTAGCTTGTCGTGGTTGATCTGTGGTTCCGGCTTGCAGGAACCAGGTGAGACGGGGGAGTTTTCCCAGGTCCTCCAGCCCCCAGAGGCTCACACTGATGGAGGTGGGTGGGTGTGAGAGGCACATGATGTAGGAGACCACAGAGTTCAAAGCCCAGCATTTTTCAGCCGAAGAGGTGAGACCCAGAGAGGGCCGGTGAGTTACCTTGGGTTTTACACAACTGGGAGAGGCAGAGACAGGATCAGGACCCAGGTTCTCTGACCCTCACTTAAGTGGCAGAGCTGTACTGTTCAGCCAGGGGCCCAGGTGGGCTCGGGGGCAGACAGCAGCTGCAAATGGGATTAGAGGCAGTTTCCTAGAATGCAAGAGGGGATGCTGAAACCCCTGAGTCCCCATTAGCTTGGAAGGATTATAGGATGGTGAGTGTCTTATTACTGCTGTCACAGAGGCCTGTCTGTGATTGACAAGACAGGCGGGGGGCATGCTTTGTGACAATGGAGGGCTGCAATCCACCTTCTGTGCTGGGTGTGGGATGTGTGTTTGGGAAGTAAACCAAGGGCAGCTCAGCTCTCTTCTCACTGTTTGATTTCCCAACTTTGCAAGGTGACCTCAGAGTACCAGGGAGCTTGTGAAATGCAGATACCTATGGGCCTGATGTGGGGCGTGTGGGTCACAGATGCACCAAAGATTAAGCCCATCTACTCCAAATCCATTACTTCCCTCTGACAGCATCACACACCACTGCTAGAATGGGAGATGGAGCAGAGGGCTACGTATTTTTATCTTAATACCTCATTTTACTATGTGTTAGAAAAATTCAGAATCAATGTAGATGTTATCATTAAGGATAAATCTAGGTAGGTAGGTACTGAAAAGTTTAAAAAGTGAGTCAATTAAAGGCATTGAACACATTCACTATTTAAGAATTAAGAGGTTTAAAGAGAAAAATTCATTAAACATTGGTACAGGTGGTACTATTACTATGGCCCAAATGGTATAGGTGATACTTGGGCAGCAGAAGTTTGGTAAACCCCGCTCGATCTAAATGTCAAATAAAAATTTAAGGAATAAGTTGGAAGAGTGCTTGCACATCCTCCTGCTAGGCTACCTACTGTCTGGGGACAGCCTAGTGGTGCAGTTGTGCCTTTGGTTCAGGGCAGCATCTCGGGAGAGGCTGGGCCGGGCCCTGCAGCCTCTCTCGGGCCTGGCGCTACCCTTGCCGAGGGAGGTGGCAGGGAGGGGATAAGAAAGCCATAGCATGTCTCCAGGGGCTGGGGCTGGGAGGATGAATTTGCTGAGGGTTTGGAGGCTGCCAAGGGTGGGTGAATCCCTCCCCCCTCTCCTATGGGCAGCTGTTCACCATTTACTCCTTGGAGATGTTCATGGGGTTGTGGCTGGGACATGTGAGGAGAGGACAGGCCCTGCAGGACCAGCCCAGGCCTGAGAACCTCTCGGATGCCGCATAGTCTCAGCTGTCTGTGCGGGGCGGAGGGGAGGCAGCGGGGAGGCTTTCTGAACCCTTAGCCTGCTCTTTGCACATTTTATTCAGGGGCTGTAGCCCCAGCACAGGCCAAGGTTGGTGTTCAGAATCCCCCACCTCCTTCTTCCTCCCCAGTGGGGGAACTTGCTTTCCCACCGGGAGGGACAGGGGCCCTAGGGTAGATGGAAAGGCAGTGACTGCTTGTGGAGGCGCTGGCCCTGTGCCAGGCCCTGACCCTACTGTCTTGCTCACAAGCAGGCTGCTTGCTTGGAGAGGCTATTTGCTCAGGGTCAGATCCTGGGCCGGCCTGGGGGCCTTTCTGCATGCTGGAGCGGCCCCCAGCTTCCTTCTCACTGTGGAGGGCCAGAGGGCACCTTTTCTTGGTAAGCAGACAGTAACTGCTTTTCTTGATATTTTTTTTTTCCTAGGAAATTTACCAAGTTTGGCCCAGAGGTTTACGTGTCCCACCGCCCTAGCAAAAGCGTTCACTATTCAAGCTCCAGATGGAAGGCACCGAGGCTATAATTGCAGCCAGCATTAGCTCAGGAGCGTGCTGAGAGGAGCGGGAACAGGGCACCTGGGGATCCTGGAAGCAGTCACAAGCCTAAATTAGCTGCTGTTCTCTGCATTCACTGCCCTGCTCCTCTCTGGGGTCCCTCCTTGTCCTCTCTCCTCCACCTTGGCTCCAGGCCGCTCCGCTCTTCCCTCTGCCAGCCGCCAGCCAGCCCCTGACAGGTGCATCCCACGATTGGTCCCACAGAGGCGGTGTCCCCACAACAGCCTTTGTGTTGACAGGCATCCTGGGGCCTTCTGGGCTGGGCAGAACGGTTTGATAGCAGCTCAAGGAATTGCTTGGGAGGCCAAATGCCGCAGCGTGGCTGAAGGCCTTGCTCGGTGCCCCAGTGGCCTGCTCCTGGTTTCCGCCTCCAGGCATACTGAATTGCTTCCGTTTCTTCCCAGCCTTTGTCCTGCTCCTCTCTGCCCACCATCTCTTTTCCGCTCTCTTCGCATCCTCTGACTCACCCTGTAGGTTTCAGCAGAGAAGTCCATGCTTCCAGGACCCTCAGGTCTGGACAGGATGCCTTCCTCTCTGGGCCCGGCCTTCCCCTCCCAGAACGCACACTGTGGGGGCCTGCAGTCTCAGCGTCTGGGGAAGCACCTGAGGACACACAGGAGGACCTCAGTAAAAATACATTAATTGATTGACGAGGAAAACAAACCTGATTCTCTTCCTGCCTAATTTCCTCCAATTCCTTTTTAGTTTTTGGCCGGGGCTGGGTTTGAACCCGCCACATCTGGTATAGGGGGCCGGTGCCCTACTCCTTTGAGTCACAATTCCTTTTTAAAGAAAGACTTACTTTTTTAGAGCAGTTTTAGGTTTACAGCAAAATTGAGAGGAAGTTGCAGAGAGCTCCCAGCTACCGCTGGTCCCTACAGGCATAGTCCTGTACTATCCACATCCCCCTAGAGTGCTGCCTTTGGTACAGTTGATGAGCCCACCTTGACACATAGTTGTCACTCAAGTCCACAGTTTACATTAGGATTCATTCTTGGAGTTGCATGTTCTGTGGGGTTTGAACAAATGTGTAACAACAGGTACCCACCGTCACAGCATCACGCAGAGTAGTTCCACCGCCCTATGCTCTGCCAACTCATCTCTCCCTTTCCTGACAACCACTGATTTTGCACTGTCTCTATAGTTTTCCCTTTTCTGGAATGTCAAAGTTGGAATCACACAGTGTGATGTGTGGCTGCTTTCATGGAAGGTTCCTCTTTGTCTTTTTGTGCCTGGATCACTCCTTGCCTTTTATCACTGAATAGTATTTTGTGGGGTCTGGGTGTACCCACACCCCTGCTTTTAATTTTACAACAAGAAGAGGGGGGCACTTTTCTATTTCTGCTTTTATAGGGCTGATGTTGGCCAGACGAGGTGTTGGGGTGAGTGGCTTCCTCCATCATTTCCTCACTTTCAATCCTGACCCCTCTGGGCTGGACCCCCTGTGCTCTTGTGTTGGCCACTGCTGCCTGCTCTTTGCCAGTTTTACCTCCTTAGTAATAGCCAACATTTTCTGAGCACTTACTATAAAGTAGACACCGGTCTAAGTACATTTATTTTCTCCCTCATCAAATGCCCATTCAGCATCCATGTATCAAACTTTGGGGATCATGGGCATAGCAGTGAGCACTGTTGGCAAAGCTCATGGAGCTGTTTGATACAAACAGGTAAGTAAATAAGTACACACTACAGCAGACAGTGATGAGCGGTGCAGGAAAACGAGACCAGGCTGGGGGTAAATGGAGCCTGCAGGGGATTGTTATTGTTTGTAGGGTGGTCAGGAAGGGCTCATTTTTTGAGCAACATTTGAGCCGGGACCTGAAGAGAATGAGGCAAGTTGCAAATTGGTCATGGGGCAGGGGAGAGGCCAAGGCAATAGCAAGTGCAAGTTGGGGGTGGAGGCCAGGCTGTGTTCCAGGAATATCAGGAGGCAGCCTGGGAAAAGGGGCAGGGGGTGAGGTCATACAGAGCAGCGCCGGCTAATAGAATTTTAGAATTTAATACACATCACTGATGTATGTAATTCTCAATTTTCTAGCACATTTAAAAAAGTAAAAAGAAATAAATGAAATTGATTTTAATACTACATTTTAAATGCCACATATCCAAACTATTATCCCTACAACTTGTGATTGAAGTAAAAAATTACTAATGAAATATGTTTTGTTTATTATGAAGTTGTCAGAGTCTGATATGTATTTCAAAATCTTTTGCTCATTTGGAATATGCTAGCCACATTTCAGGTTTGTGGTCTTGTGTGGCTGGTGGCTGCCTTATTGGACAGCACAAATAAAGAGCCCGAAGGGCAATGCTAAGGCCTTTGAATGAGATGAGGAAGCCAATGGGTGCTTTGGGACCCAAGAGTGAGAAGTGTCTGCCTTAGGTTCACTGCAGCTGCTGTGATGTGAGATGATTGTCATGGGTGGGGCGTGAGGAACATAGGACAGGGCAGGGAGGCCTGGAAGGAGGCTGTTACCTGGCACATGGTGTTGGAGGCTTGGCCTATGGTGGTTGCAGTGGTGGTCATGAGAAGTGGCTGGATTCCGGATACATTTTGAAGGTAGGACTGCCAGATTCTCCTGGTGTGATGTGTGAATGAGAGTTTTGGCTTGAGCTATTGGAAGGTGCAGTAATTTTCAGGATGAGGTTGACTGTCAGGGATGGAGGGAAGCCTTTGGAAGAAATCTGGGGTTTGGTTTTGGACATGTTACATATGAGATGTGGGCATTGAGCTTGTAGCTGAGTTGTTGAGGAGGCAGCTGGATGGAGAGTCTGCGGCTCTGGAGGGAGGTCTGAATGGGGGGTGGTAAGAATCTGATCGTGTTTCAGGTCATGAGGTGAGCTGAGTGCCCCAGGGAGTAGGTGCACATGGGCAAGGGGAGGTTGAGTCATGGGTAGTGAAGATGGTATCAGCGAAGCAGGATGAGCAGAGTGTGGGGAGGACTTAGGGAGCCAATTGAAGGGTGGAAGGGGGTTCAGGTGGGAGGGAGAGATCAGCTGCGTCCAGGGCTGTTGATGGACTGAGATGAGGCCCAAGGATCTGGGCACTGATGGGAGAAGTAAGGGTCGACACAAGGCTGAAGTGGATCCACGAGAATGGGTGGAGAAGAGGTCACAGTAGAGACAACTCTTTTGAGGGATTTTGCGTTCAAAGGGAGCAGAGAAGTGGGTTGGTAACTTAAGGGGTGTGCATGGTCTCAAGAAGGTTTTTAAAAATATGAATGATGGGCAATGCAATAGCTGATCCAGAAGACAGAGTAACATTTTGATGTAGGGGGAGAGAGAAAATAATGAGCTGTCTCAGTCATGCCCATATTGACCCTATGTGTTAGGTACTATCTTACAAACAAGGGAACAGAGGCAAAGAATGGTTCAGTCACTTGCCAAAGATCTGAACGCTGATGGCTCAGTCCCAGAATGCCAAGTCTGAGGCACTATGCTTATTCCCCCTCTCAGTTTCTTGGCTAGAGTTGGGAGCTTTCCCAGAGCAGGGCCTACTCTCCCATTGGTTGAGGGCTCTGCCCAGATGGGTCTTGGTCAACCTTTCATGACCGAGAGATCATTTCCAGGAACTGAGTACTGGAAGTGCTAGTCCACTGGCTCCTGGGGGAGCAAAGTGTGGCCTCAGCTTGCTGCATCCCAAGTCCTCCTCCTATGCTGTGGGGCCTTGCATGGGGAGCATGGTGCTCAAGAGAGTTTGGAAAACATTTGTAGGATGGGTGAGGAATGGATGGAAGGCCACGGCTCATGCTAAACCCTAAGCTTATGGCTGCCCCTGGCATGCCATGGTGCTGGGTGTGGTCAGGGCTCCTGTGTGGGTTTGCTGCTAGCGCACTGGGTGATTTGGGCAGACCCCTTGTCCACTCAGTGCCTCAGTTTTCTTTTTTGTAAAGTAAAGAGATTGGGTTAGTTGGTTTTCACCAGAATAGCTCAAGAGGGTACATGTGTGTGCTATTTGTACCCTGGTTACTGAAGGACCACATAATGAGAATTGTCCCACCCAAAGTACCAATGTGCTGCAGGGGGTGTTCAGGGGCCCTGGAGCTAGTCTTGGCTTAGTGTCCCCCTAGTTGGGCGATTTTGAGCCAGTCTTTTATTTCCCTCATTTGTAAGGATGGCCATGCCTGCCTAGTTGCTTATCCTTTAGAGTTGTGATAGCGTTTTTTTATTTTTCCTTTAAAACTCTCATGACAGATTAAGGCTTGTGATAAGTTTTATTTATTTTTAGAGACAGTTTTGCTCTGTCACAAGGCTGGAGGTAGTTTTATAACTCACTGTAGCCTCAAACTCCTGGGCTTAAGTGATCCTCACACCTGAGTCTCCTGCAGAGCTGGGACTGCAGGTGTTTACTATAATGCCAGGTTGGATTTTTTTCCTTTTTTTTTTTTTTTGAGATGCAGTCTCTTTGTGTTGCTCAGGCTGATCTCAGATCCCTCAAATGATTCTCTCACTTGGGCTTCCCAAAGTATTGGGATTATAGGATGTACCTGGCCTGACACAAGTTCTATTAAGACTTTGGATTAACAATCATCATTGTAAATAGTTCACTGTACCCCATACCAGACATGTCCTAAGTGCTTTATGCACTTGTGTATTAACTCATTCAATCCTCACCACCATCTACTCTCGGAGGTAGGTAAGTGATGCCCATTTCACAGATGAGGAAACTGAGGCTAAGAGTGGGAACAAGAAGGCACATTGGGTGCTCCCAGCGAGCAGGTGGCTGTGTCCTCACTGAGTCTGTGCAGCCTCTGACCTGCACTCTCCTTCTTCCTCCAGGGACAGGGGCAGACCCAGCGGTCAGCGCCAAGAGCAACCACTGCCTGGACGCTGCCAAGGCCTGCAACCTGAACGACAACTGCAAGAAGCTGCGCTCCTCCTACATCTCCATCTGCAACCGCGAGCTCTCGCCCACCGAGCGCTGCAACCGCCGCAAGTGCCACAAGGCCCTGCGCCAGTTCTTCGACCGCGTGCCCAGCGAGTACACCTACCGCATGCTCTTCTGCTCCTGCCAAGACCAGGCCTGCGCTGAGCGCCGCCGGCAAACCATCCTGCCCAGGTGCTCCTACGAGGACAAGGAGAAGCCCAACTGCCTGGACCTCCGCAGTGTGTGCCGGACCGACCACCTGTGCCGGTAAGAGGGCACTCGCGTGGCCCGGTTGGGTTCCCCTTCTCTGCATTTTCTGGGGTCCATGGGATGACGACCCTGATTCCAGCAGAGAGATTGGTAGAATCAGTGGTAGAAAAAGTGATTAAAGTGATTCATTTGCGCATGTCCAGTCAAAGTGGAAGAAACGGACTTGGACATGCGCAAATGAATTGTCATCCATTCATTTCATCAATTCATTCATTTACCTGTTCATTCATTCATTCTTTGCTCATTCATTCGTTCAGCACAGGTTTCTCATTGGCTTACTTTGGGCTCCACCCCATGCTGTAGGGAAACCTAGATGAACAACCAAGGAGCTTTGAATTGAAAATCACAGACTCCTGAAGCCTTGGAATGAGAAGGGATTTTCAGAGAATTTAGTCGCACATCTATAAGGAAAGCCCCCACCTAACACCTCAACAGAGGCCATGCGGCTGTCAGGGAAGGTGCTTTTGTAAATCGGAGTCAGCTTACTCTGCACCCACTCTGACCTACTTTAATGCTTGGGGAGAAAGGAGCTCTGAAGTTCAACAATCCTGGGTTGGAATTGGGACTTTACCGCTTCCTAGCTGTATAACCTTGAGCAAGTTTCAAAATATTTCCTACCCTGCCCCTTCACCTGTAAAAGAGGAACAAAAGTACCCAGATCACAGGGTTGTTGTGAGTGTTAGATTACATAACTTGTGTCTGAAGTTTGGCATGGAGGCTGGAATACAGTAAATACTTAGTAAGTGTAGCCTCATTATTAGGAAGGAGGCTTTTACGTTTTTTAGTTGTAGTGAGTATAAATTTGGCTCTTTGTAATTTTAATATTTTTCTTGTTTGTTGCCAAGTATTTATTGAGCTATTATTACGTGCATAGTTTGGTCCTGGGCTCACAGAGAGGAACATAACACCCTCCTAGGAGCACCCAGTCCAGCAGGGTAGCAGACAAGAGGACAGCGATCCTCACTCAGTGGGATGAGGCTGTGGGCTCTGGAGGAGGGAACACAGGGAGGGGCATCTACTGCAGAGGAGAGGTCCAGGGGAGGGGGCTTCATCTGAGCCTTGGGAAACAAGAAAGAGAAAGCCAGGGAGTGAGTTAGGCCAAAGAACATAGCAAAGGCTAGAGGGTAAGGGTGGGTGGGTGATGGGAGCTGCAGGTGGGGGGCGCACATGGAGTGGGCTACAATGGAGGTGGGGGGAGCCAGAGGCCAGGCTGGGGGAAGCAGGGCTTGGACTAGGCATAGGTGGTTATAGGTTGCTTACTATGTTCCAGACACTGTTCTAGAGGCGTTATGTCTCATTTAACCCTTGTAGCAATGCTGTGACGTAGGTACTATTATCTTTATCTGCTAATGAGGAAACATCTGGCAAGGTACAGAGGAAGGAAGTTGCCTAAGGTCACTAGGGCTGGCATTTGAGCTAAATAGCTGTCTTTCCAGTGTGGCTCATTGCCCTGGACTCAGATATTGGCTGTGGGGATGGAGAAGAGTGGCTTGTTTCAGAGGAGATTGGCAAGTAAACTGCACAGGACAGGGTGGCTGAAAGTGCCCTGGAGGCAAGAACCGTTTCTGTTTGTTTACAGTGAGCCTGTGCTGCACACAGAGCCAGGCACATGGGGAACATAATTTGAATGTGAAAATGGGTGGTGACCACCACATGTCCTAGTTGAGTAGCTCCAAGACGATGGAGCCATTTGGTGGGGGTGGAGCTGGACATGCAGCATCTGAAGTACCTGGCAGACCATTGCCATCCCCATGGCAACATCTGGAGGGCACTTGGATTTGTGCATCTGGAGATCAGTAATGAGGCCGGAGAGAAGAGATGGGCTTGGGAGTTACTGGGCGCATCTCTGGTGATTAAAGCCACAGCAGTGAGTGAGATGGCTGAGGGAGGGTGGTGGATACCTGCAGAGTTGGGCGACATCAGTGTTTGGGTGACAGGTGAATCCCTGGAGGGGCAGCAGGGGCAAGGGAAGTGGAGTGTGAGGGTGGAGGCCAGGCTGTGGGGGAGGGTAGTGGGCCTTGAAACCAGGGACAGGGCTGTCGGGTGCCTCACAGAATGTGTGTTGTGTGTGCATGAATGGATAGTGGCAGCCGGATTGCAGTGGGCTCACCTGGCAGGGAGGCAGAAATTGAGGTGTTGGGAATAAACCACCTTTTTCAGAAGGAATGAGGCAAGGACCAGAGGCTGCAGAGGGACTTGGGTTGGGGGGCTTGTTCATTAAATGGGCAAGCCAGGCTGCGTGTGCACTTGACTTTGTTTGGTTTGGAAAATAGGCTCTCCTGGAGTTCAGAGAAGGTGCTGATCCCAGAGCCAGCTGCAGGGCTCAGGGATAGCTGTGTGAAGAAGCGGGCTTGCCTCTTCTGCTTACTTAGAAAAATGCACCTTATCACCTGTACAGACTGGTTAAAACGATTTAAGATAGACACTTAGCATGCAACGATAGGAGCACAAAACTCAGCAGGAGAAAGGAGAGCCTTAGAAAGTCGTCAGGAGCAAATGTGAGGACCCTGCAGTGTGGCCAGGTTATGAAACCTGAGCCTGGAGCTGCATGGTGGCTTGATGGGCCACATAAGTCCTTATGCAGGATAGGTAGAAGAAGTGCGTTAGTTCTCAGGCTGAGGCACATTCTCTGCTTATTCTGAATGCAAAAATGAACTTGAGGGCTGCACCACACAGCTGCGTGGAGTGACAGAGCAGAGAGCAGGCGAGGATCTGGGCTCCAAGGGAGCAGCTGGAAAGGACCAGCCTGAGACCAAGCTCAGGACGCAGCGCCCAGAAAACCAGATAGCTGCAGAGGGCTGGCGATAAGCCCTGGGAATCGAGCCGCCCACCCAGATGTCTGAACAAGGCGTCTCAGGCAGAAGAGACAGGAACTCTGGCACCCGTTTTATTAGTATTGTTTTAAGGAAGGTTAGGTATTATAGTACATGGCTCCTAATGGGTCTGTGGGCCTACGCAAGGTGGGAATGTTTGGAGAAGGCTGAATTTGGTAGCTGGAGGTATGTTTATACCTATTTAAAGAGTCAGAGTTTTTTTTCTTTTCTTTTTTTTGGCTGCTTTTTCTGGAAGTGAGGGAAGCCAGGAACGGAGTCTATTAGGTGATAAACTTCACCTTGTAGAACTAGAAGGGATGTCTAAACAAGACTAAGATCAAGGCTGAGGAATCCCAGCAGTTGAGGGTGCCAGTATCTGAGAGGTGCCAGTATCTGAGCCTGGCAGATCAGCTCTTGCCTTGGGAGAGAGATTTAGATGATGGTTAACCCAGGGCTTGAGGGCAGTGCAGTGTCTGGATTATTGAGCTGGGTACATGGCTCATTTTGGGAAGCCATGAGTAGGAAGTTCTGGTCGCTCCAGGATATGGCTAGCTGAGTTCCTGACCTTGAACCAGGTTGTTTCTCCAGCCCATCTCTGCCTACTTCCCACCCCACCTAGCATATCCATCCATGTGCAAATTGAAATATGGTCCCCAACAGGGAAGAAAGGGATGAGGGCAGAACCTGTATTTAGGATCAGCCTGCAGGAGCTTTGGGGGATGTTATAGTCCAGTGCAGTGTCCTTTAAACTTTGTCCAGAACTCAGAGTTGAGTGAGGTGGGATGCCTTGATACACATACCAGGGAGCCACCGAGGCTGCAATGCAGAGACAACAGGTGGTGGCCATGGTGTCCCAGTGTCAGCAGACCTACCTCGTCTCCACATTCTCTCTGGGGTCCCCTGAGTAGTCTTATGTGTTCCACCAGGCCATCTCCAGGGATACTCCCCTCCCCAAGTCTTCTGGGTCTATGACTCTGAATCTCAAACTCTGGCTCTTTTAATAGGCACAAACATTCTCCAGCCACCAAATTCAGCCTGCTCCAAACATTCCCACCTCATGTAGGGCCACAGATCCATCAGAAACCATGCACTACATTAAGATTTGAGATTTTTCAGTCTGTCTCCTCCCTCTGCTCCTGCCCCTGCACCTTGAGATTATATTCCTGCTGAGATGAGCTCTTGACAGAAGAGGAAATGACCCAAGAAGCCTCACTAGGGTAGATGGTGGGGGGCGTGTATGGAAAGGCACTTCTCGCGAGGCTCTTCCTAGCAGTGCATCTGGAAGGAGACCCAGGTGTTGCTCTCCCTACCGTCCATGGATGTGCCCAGGCCATCCTCTGGGTGCCCAGTCTCAGCACCAGGGAGCAATGGCTGGTTTAAGAGTGGCATCTGGAGGGCAGGAGGCCTGGGCTTGGCTCTGTGCTGTGCAGGAGCAGCCGTGCTCTTCCTTCCTTTCCTGGGTTCAGCTTCTTCCAGGTTCCTGCCTGCCAGTGGAAATGGGAGATCCCAATGGCATGGTGTTGGAGCAGGAACCAAAGACTGCTTGCAAGCTACCTCCTTTTCCTGGATACCTTAATGAACAAAGCTGGCCTTGGTGGGGGCTCATGGGGCAGTCTCTCTGGGCTTTAGACTCTTAGACAATGAGGCTTTCATCCACTAACACCTCCCAGGACCGTGACCCATGCTCTAGTGCTTTGTTGCCTGGTGCTGATTTATTCAGACCCGCCTGGTCTCCGTGGTCCTTGCTCTTGCTCAGGGAGTTGGCTTCATTATCCCCTGGCCTCTTGCTGAGTGAATGTTGGCCCAGGATTCTTGGGGGCCAGCCCTGCCAGGGCCGACCTAACCTGGCACTACATTCAAGCAAGCGCATTGACTTGTGGTGAGGTGCATCTCGTGGCAGGCCTCGTACATCACCCGTGTGATATTTAACAGACTCCACTGTGCTGTCTTATTAAATGTCACTAACGATAAAGTGTCGACGGTTTTCCTTGGGGCTTGAAGAAGCTTCAGTTAAACAAGGATATTGGCTTGCTGGGCCTCGGGTTATTGGAAGCACTTCTGAATCTTCCCAGCACCCTCTGGACCAGGAGCAGTTTGGGGGTCAGTGACCAAGGATGCGCTTCTGGGAGTGGAAGTTCCACCCGCAGTTCTTGCCCGCTTTGGAGTCGTGGAGGAAGGCCAGGCTCTGTCTTTGGCCTTTGTCTGGCTCCCATCCGTGAGCCTTCAGGGAAGACAGGGAAAAGCATTTCCTTTAAGAGACTTCTGATGAGCCTGGAACGCCTGGAGAACTTCTTGGAATGAATCCATGGAATTTGACTGGGTTCTGTCCAGCCCCCCAGTGGGCCATGATCTACATTTAAAAAACAATCTTTTAGTTTCTACCCTCTCAAGTTACACTTATTGCAAAGATGGTTTTACTGCGTGTGTGTGCATGCGCGCGTGCGTGCACAAACCATTGGTAGTTGGTGGGGGGTGGTGTGGGAGGATGATTCTATTGTCCTGTAAACTGTATCTCTACCAGGCCTCATTTGGAAGAGGCTCTCTGAAATCCCCTGTTCCTCTTAGCCTGCCAAGAGGACATAAATAACTCCTTGCTGGCCTCATGCCATCTCGTGGGCTGTAATTTAACCTCTGGGTGCTGAGGATGTGTATAAATAGATTCCAGCCTGGAGCTACCCTGGCAACCTGGGCCTCTTTATGTGATGGACACTGTCCTTGTCAGAGAGGATTGTTGGGAGGCAGAGGGAGTCAGGCCACCCTTCCTTAATACTGTCCTCAGGGTGTGGGGAGGGTCCCTTTAGCATGCTCACTCTGTTGCCTAGCTTAGGGAGTGTCTGGTACCTTTAAGCAGTGTGGATGAACCAGTCTGGGTTTTGATTTTTGGCTCCTTGGGGACTGACCCCTCACCCCTCACTAATTGGCTCTCTATAGGATATGTTGCAGATGTTTTTAATAGATTTATCTCTGAATGGCAGTCAATGATTATTCGAATAGGGTTAGGTAGGCTGTGGGCTTCCAATCCTTCAATTTAAAGGAAAAGTCCATGAATATCTTGAAATTACACACAGTTTCATGTGTCTTTTCAAGAGAGAAACTCATTGCATTCATCAAATTCTCTGAGGGTTCCTGGATCGCCCAATGCTTAGGAACCCTCTGCCTTCTTTCAATGACCAATTTGGATTGGCTTCCTGGAAAAGAAATTCAAATCTGCTTCTTGGCTCAGTAGTAAGGAGGGCTGTGATTGATTAGTGATGCCTGCCACAGGCATTGGAGGGGCAGAATAGTTACCCTGCTGGAACCCAGCCAGGCTAATGTTACTTTATCAATTTTGCTACTGTTTATTGGTTATCCACTTTGTTTTATTTATTTATTTTATTTATTTTTTTATTAAATGATAGCTGTGTGCATTAATGTACTGGTTTCATATACAATCTGAAATATTTTCATCAAACTGTTTAACATAGCCTTCATGGCATTTTCTTAGTTATTGTATGAAAACATTTGTATTCTTTATTTAGTAAGTTTCACTTATACCCTTCTAAGATGCACTGTAGGTGTGGCCTCACCAATTACCCTCCCTCCATCCATCCTCCTACCTCCCCTTCCCTCCCTTGCCCCTTTCCCCATATTCTTGTGCTATAATTGGGTTATAGCCTTCATGTGAAAGCTATGAATTAGCTTCATAGTAGGATCGAGTCATTGGATACTCTTTCTTGCATTCTTGAGATACTTTGCTAAGAAGAATATGTTCCAGCTCCATCCATGTAAACATGAAAGAGGTAAAATCTCCATCTTTCTTTAAGGCTGCATAATATTTCATGATATACATATACCACAATTTGTTAATCCATTTGTGAGTCGATGGGCACTTGGGCTTCTTCCGTGACTTAGCAATTATGAATTGGGCTGCAATAAACATTCTGATACAAATATCTTTGTTGTAATGTGAATTTTGGTGTTTTGGATATATACGTAGTAGAGGAATTTTAGGATCAAATGGCAGGTCTATTTTTAGATCTCTAAGTATTCTCCAAGCATCTTTCCAAAAGGAACGTATTAGTTTGCATTCCCGCCAGCAATGTAGAAGTGTTCCCTTTTCTCCACATCCACCCCAACATCTCTGGTTTTGGGATTTTGTGATGTGGGCTAATCTTACTGGGGTTAGATGATATCTCAAAGTAGTTTTGATTTGCATTTCTCTGATGATTAAGGACGATGAGCATTTTTTCATGTGTCTGTAGGCCATGCACCTGTCTTCTTCAGAGAAGTTTCTTTTCAAGTCCCTTGCCCACCCTGAGATGGGGTCACTTGTCTTTTCTTGCTAATACGGACAAATTTATTTTTAAAAAATAATTTGGCCCTCTAAGGAGTCAGGTGTTAACTGGGTATGTTTTCTCATCGCCTCCCTAGCCGCTTAAGAAAGGCTGAGGCCTCTCATTTTGTTCCTGGTAAATTGTAGACAACTTAGAATAATTCATGGACTGTTTCTTGGATCGACATAACCTTCCAGGATACCTGTTAGAAAATGTTTATGCCACCAGTCACTTATTTCTCAGGGTACCATTCAGGGTCATCAGAGGGAACTGCCTGTCTTCCTGTGGGGTATCTGTCCTTTTCCTCAGGAGACATACTGCCATCAGTATTGTACATGAACCACAAATCACACCACTTTCTAGTTTTATTTAAGACTTCATTTTTCTCATTAAAAGTTAAAGTTTGATCTAGTAGTAGCATTACATCTCTCCAAGAGAGGTCAAAGCTTTGTCCTAACCCTTGAAGAACATCTGTATACCTATCTGGGTCATCGTAAAACTTGCCTAAATCAACCTTGATTTTTTTTTTTTTTTTGAGATAGAGTCTCACTATGTCTTGGGTAGGAGTGCCATGGTGCTACAGTTCACAGCAACCTCTAGCCCTTGGGCTTAAGCAATTCCCTTGCCTTGGCCTCCCAAGTAGCTGGGACTACAAGAGCCCGCTGCAATGCCTGGCTATTTTTTGGTTGTAGTTGTCATTGTTGTTGGGCAGACCAGGGCTGGATTTGAACCCACCACCTCGGGTGTATGTGGCTGGCACCCTAGCTGCTGAGCTATAGGTGCCGAGCCTCAACCTTGATTTATATTAAAACTGCCAGAGAAAATGGAGTGAACACTTGTGTACTTCCCCTCTCACCACCTGCAGGTTCAACCAAGGGACATAAAGAAGGGTATGGTTGCCTTCTGGGGGGCCCCATAGGATCAAAAGAAACTCTTGGAGCAGCCTCCTTCCTGGGTTTTTCTAATGCCCAGAGGAAAGTGTGGGAGAAGTGGATGGCGGGTTTGACCTAGGTGGTGATGGTGTCTCTCTCGGGAATGCCTGACCATTTGGGGAAGTTACTACAGCTAGGAGAGCTGGATCTATCTGACAGATTTTCCACAATTGGGGGTTGTCTCTGAGAAAAAAGACAGCTTACACATAGGTAATTCAGAACACGTCCTTTCTTGTTTACCATAGTTTAAAGTACCCTCTGGTGGTTATCATTTACCGTTGAAGAGTTGATACTAAGGCCAGGCCTGGGTGCAGAAGAAAACCATACATTCTTTTCCTAGCATTTGGGGATCAAATATGTCCCAACATAACCCAGTGGGTTGTTCTCTTGACAAGAGAATAATTGCCAATCTATGGGAAAGAACAAACACCCAGCGTCTTAATCAATCCCATCCTGTATTCTTGGGTTATCAAAAAGTCCTCTGACCAACCCAAGAAACCTTCCAGCCAAACAAAAGGAAGCATCCTTCCAATGTTGGAGAAGAATCCCTGAGGAGAGTGGCCTCCTCAGCTCCTGCGCTTGTCTGGACTTAGCCACTCTTACCAGTGTAGTGCTTTGTACTTGTGGGGGCTCTCCTGTGCTTATTACTTGCCAGCAGCACAGCCTTTGAAATAAGGTATCTAGGAGCCTGGTCCCACCTGAAGCAAGTTCTGCCCCTTTCTGCACCTGCCCTAGAGTATCAATCAAAGTGGGATGAGCCCTGCCCTGGAGAAAAGGGCTGGGCAGTGCTTACACATTTTAACCCATTATATTCTTTACAAGCTTCTTCTAAATTCCCAGGAATAAAGGAAAATAGGCTTTTTATTATGAGCAGATCTTAAATACTATGCTTTCTAATCTCCTCCTTTCCTTTTCCAGGGGGAATTATAAAGTTTATTCCCCAACAGCCTTTTGCCTGTGACTTGGAGGTTAGCAGCTGCATTATGAGCTTTTAGAGGCAAATGGGAATCCAAATTATTAGTCTCCATTATCATGATTGTGAAGAAAAACAGAATAGAGGGAAGTGGTCCCTTTGCTTGCCACAGATTTTCAATCTCACACCAGCCCCCAAATATGATACCAGAATTTCTTCCTCAGTGGGTCCTTGGTCTCGGGGATTCAAAGAATGAACCTACCAACCACAGATCAGTGGTAAGATAGGATTTTTATTAGATAGAAAGGAATACAGAAGTAAAAGCACCAGAGCTTCTGGAAGGGGGAAAGAATTAATTGGGGAGTCTCTATGTGGGCTCTTTATTGGGGTAGTAGGTCTTGAGAATTACACTTGGCCAGGACTTGGTAGGTGGAAAAACATCTTTTTGAAGTTAATGAGAGCATTAACAAATGAACGAATGTAGTTCTTCCTCCACTAGGGCAAGGTTATCAGGTCCTTTACAGTTTTTGTCTCTGAGAAGGGATTAGGGTGTGTGCTCTCTTCTCCTGGTGGAACCACCCAAAAATCCATCTCAGGCTGCTTTCTTTATGATTTTGTTAGAGCCCAGAGGGTATGTCCTGAAAAAGGCAGCCAGTTTGTGCCTGAACACAGAGGCCTGATTTCTGAGCCACCTGGCCTGGAGCAGTGGTTCTCAACCTGTGGGTCGTGACCCCTTCGGGGGTCGAACAACCCTTTCTCAGGTGTTGCCTAAATACATCCTGCATATCAGATCTTTACATTATGGTTCATAACAGTAGAAAATTACAGTTATGAAGTAGCAATGAAAATAATTTTATGGTTGGGGGTCACCACAACATGAGGAACTGTATTAAAGGGTCGCGGCATTAGAAAGGTTGAGAACCACTGGCCTAGAGAACGGGGAGGGTGGTCCTTGTCTAGCCCTGAGTGGTGGAATCCTGTATCAAAACCACCAGTGGAAGACTTAGTGTAGAGTTAAGACGGTTACCACTTGAGTTGTGAAAATTGACAGGGGCTAAGTTTACAAAGAAAAAGCATATCACAAGGCAGTGATTTAAATACCTAAGAACTGAAAGAGACCCTTAGGAAAGATAATCAAGTCCTTGAACAATTCTGCTAAATTGTCCATCGCTTTGAGTTATAAAATTCAAACATGTTGTGTAGTGCTACTTTCCAGTTTGCTGGGGAAAATCACAGCAAAAACTGGTGCTTGATTCACTCTATGTAATAATTTCATAGTTACAATTTTATTCTAATTTATGTGCATAGGTGTGTCCCTCATATCAATATATATCATTATACTTGTAATGCACGTGTACATAAAGTTACTATCATTTTGTTCTTCAGGGTATTGTCTCAGCTGCACTTTTTGCTTTTTGTTATTTGCTATGAAATTTTGGGGTTGGTTCACTTTCAATGAGCTTATTGGGTAGGGGTTGCATATCAAAAATGGGGGCTTTCTTGACTTTCACAGTAGGATTATCTGGACAGATCATGTGGAAGCAAAGTGCAGAGGAGGAGGAGGACGAGGGGAAGGGGAAGTTTGAGCTGTTTTGGGAAGCTCCCGGGGTGAAACTCCCCAGTGAAGCCCATGGCACACTCTCAGCTTTTCACTCTATGACCCAGGTGACCCTTAGGAACATAGAACCAGAATCTGTGTGGTCATAGAATGAGCCAGAGGGGAGTGACTGGCACAGCTCAAGCCCAGACTCTCTCACCTGGGGAATTTTTTTTTTTTTTTTTTTTTTGAGGCAGAGTCTCACTTTGTTGCCCTGGGTAGAATGCCGTGGCATCATAACTCACAGCAGCCTCAAACTCTTGGGCTCAAGCTATCCTCCTGCCTCGTTCTCCCACGTAGCTGGGACTACAGGCACCTGCCACAATACCGGACTAGTTTTTCTTTCTTTTTTTTTTTTTTTAACGTATACACGTGTTTATTAGGTTTCCACTTTTTGCCTTCACAGAAGTAAAAAGGCTTAATATTTAATAACAATAACAATGTTTAAGATAAGGACTAGAAACAAAAACCTCAAAAAGAATGAAAGAAGATAAATACATTCGGAAAAGAAATCAGATGATTACTACATCAAAATATTAAGCAATATCAATAATAATAATGCAAAGAAAGTAACATTCACATTATCAAATAAGAGTATGTCTATTATAGAATGCTTTAACTCTGAGGCTCAGTATGGAGTCATCGGTTAACTTATTTTTTTTCCCCAAAGTCTCAAAAAATAGACAACTAATATTTATAAATAAAAGTAAAAGATAATTTCAAAAAACACCCAAATCTTATAGACAATAGAACAAGAAGAAATAATTCAAAGTCATTCTACTTAATCAGGATACACCTCATATTAAAATTACAGAAAATATATTTTTATAAAGGGAAATTACAAATATATTTCACTTATAAATAAGGATGCAATATCCTAAACAACATATTAACAAATTGAATAAAAATTAATGTTTAAGTAATGTACTTTGGTCAAAATTGAATCCAGTTAATGTAAGAATTAGTCACTATTTTCTTTTCTTTTTTCGTTTTCTTTCCCTCACCCCCTCCCTCCTTCTCTCTCTGTCTGCTCTCCCCTTTCCCCATGCCCCAGTGAGTGATTAATTGTCATTAATTGTCCTCATATCAAAGTTGAATACATAGGATTCATGCTTCTCCATTCCTGTGATGTTTCACTAAGAATAATGTGTTTCACCTCCATCCAAGTTAGTACAAAAGCATTTGTACATCCAAAATCTCTATTTTTTGGATGGCCGAGTAATATTCCATGGTATACATATACTATAGCTTACCAATCCATTCCTGGGTTGAAGGAGATTTTGGCTGTTTCCACATTTTAGCAATTGTAAATTGGGCTGCGATAAATAGCCTAGTACAGGTGTCTTTATAATAAAAGTTTTTTTTTTCTTCTGGATAGATGCCCAGTAATGGGATCAAATGGGAGGTCTAGGTTGAGTTCTTTGAGCTTTCTCCATACTTTCTTCCAAAAAGGTTGTATTCGTTTGCAGTCTCACCAGCAGTATAAAAGTGTTCCCTTCTCTCCACATCCGTGCCAGCATCTGCAATTTTGAGATTTTGTGATATAGACCATTCTCGCTGGAGTTAGATGGTATCTCAGGGTGGTTTTAATTTGCATTTCTCTAATAATTAGGGATGATGAGCATTTTTTCATGTGTTTACTGGCCGTTTGTGTGTAGTCTTTAGAGAAGATTCTATTCATCTTTCTTCCCCATTGATGTATGGGATTGTGGGTTTTTTTCTTATAGATTAATTGAAGTTCTTTATAGACCTTGGTTATTAAACTTTTGTCTGATTCAAAACATGCAAATATCTTTTCCCATTGAATAGGTTGTCTATTTGCCTTGGTTGTTGTCTTCCTGATGTCCCACTGAGTCATTCTCTGGCTGTACAGAAGCTTTTCAGTTTAATTAAGTCCCATTTGTTTATTATTGCGGTTGTTGCTATTGCCATGGCAGTCTTCCTCGTAAAGTCTTTCCCCAGGCCAATATCTTCCAGTGTTTTT
>CAUYRH010175971.1:0-29006 GCA_963574655.1 Perodicticus potto | reverse complement strand
GTGGGTAGATGGGCACTTGGGCTTCTTCCACGACTTAGCCCAGACCCCCACCAGACAACCAAATGGGAATTCCTAGTAGTGGGGCCAGAAATCTTGGTTTTCCTAACATTTCTTTTACTATTATTATTATTTTTTGTACAGACAGAATCTCCCTTTATCACCCTCAGTAGAGTGCTGTGGCATCATACAGCTCACAGCAACCTCCAACTCCTGTGCTTGGGCAAGTCTCTTACCTCAGCCTCCCAAGTAGCTGAGACTACACGTGCCCAACACCCTATTGTTGGCACGGATATTTTTTTATTTTGCAGTTTGGCCAGGGCCCAGTTTGAACCCAACACCCTCGGTATATGGGGCCAGTGCCCCACCCACTGAGCCACAGGCACTCCCCATGTTTTACTAACATTTCCAGGTGACTTTAAGAAGCACTGTTCTAACTGTACTTGTAGTTAGCTCAGCAATAAGGCCATCAGTCCCTAGTACATGCAAATACACTCATTCTCACAAACTCTCTTTCTCAGAGAAAGACTAGATTCTTCGAATGCCTTCTTAAAAGGAATGATTCAACTACTATGACTACATACAACAACTGCATATGCACGGGGCATTGATAGAAAGCAATATGGTTTAATTTGGCCTTAACTATAACACTCTCAAAGTAACGACTTCCACCAAAAATTTTTTAAGCTTGACTTTGTACCTTACATATTACTATGTAGCCGATAAAATACAGTGTTAAGTATATTTCAAATAAATTTTATTACATTTTATAAAGGTTCTTATGTTTCATACATCTAGTTAGCACTTCGAAAGCAATTGTTTATATGCAAATAATATATTTGGTATCGAAGTACTCTGAAATTCCATTGTCAGGAAATAGATATACAAAATTCATAATTGATATAGTTCAAAACTTACTTAATGAAAATTGAATTTTACTGGTTATATGAGAAAAAATCCTACAGATAGAGTTACAAAAATCAAATAAATATTGTTAATAAGCATTTGTTAAACTAATTCATAGAGAATCTAGCTTAAGAAATTTACTCTGATTTTAAGAAATCACATGAAGTGTACAGAGATTTACAATACAGATGGTGAAAGTGTTTATGCTATAGATATCACATTGAATATGATTTTCGGAGCATATGATTACAACATTTATGAAGGAAGTTGAGCATTTATTCGCATATTTTGATTAAGAAAGATAAAATTCTAAAGGTTCCATCAAACTAATCTGTAAGCACCTATACTTCAAGAACATCAAGGTAGCTTCACACACTTGAGTAGTTACACCATCTGGCTTCTAGTCCAAAGGCTCAGGGGAACATATAGAGTTGAAGAAAATGAGAAGTAGTAACAAGAAAAGTGAGTCATTCTCTGCTTCCTTCATCTTTCTCCCAAAGCACACCCCAATCTAAGCTTGAGCAGCACATTAAATCAATTATAACAGAAAAATACATCGTCTGCATAATATTTCAGCGGTATTCCTCCAAACTCTCAAGGTCATGATCAACAAGAAAATCAGAGGAGCCTTCACAACCAAAAAGTAGCAAATAGACACGTGATGACTAAATTTAACATGGAATTCTAGCCCAGGAAAAGAAACGAAAGTAAGGAATTCTGAACAAAGTATGAACTTCGGAAAGTAATCATATGTAGTATTGGTTTGTTCATGGCAACAAACGTGCCATACTAAAGTAAGATGTTAGTAACAGGGAAACTTAGTGTGAGGTCGAAGGAAACCGTTTACACTGCTTGCCCCTTTTCCTTTAAATCTGCAATTGTAATAAAATCAAACATTATTTTGAGAGAGGACTGCATTAGCAGACTGTATATTTGGTATTAAGTGTTAAATACTAAATTCTAACTATAAACCTAAATTGCTCTTCATGTTACAAAGCACGTTAGGAATTATAAAGCTCAAAGCAGTTCTTTTTTTTCTTCCATTGTAACCATTTTTTTCCAGATGTTCTACTGCAGGGCGGTTGTTTATATGAAGCAAAAAATTATAAACGTAGCTCAGAATGTTTTATTATATGTATTTTTTTCATTAAGCTTTGTAGTATTTCTTGACATGAGGAAAACGTGTTGGGAACAGACAAACTGCTAAAGAATCACAAAATATGCTGTGTCATACATCAGCGCAAGAAGTGTAGTAGCTGGTGACCCTCTATTTTATCTGCATTATTTTTTCACCCATAAATGAATTTTCATTTTGCAGTTGATTCACGATTCTTGATGTGATTCATCCCTGAAGGTGCACTGCTTCTATCACAAATAAACAGGTTTGGGAAGAGAAGAATCGATTTTTTTTTTTAATTTAAAAAGGAATGAAATATATTTGCAAACACAGATGGGCTAAGAATATAGCAAGGGTTAAAGGAACCATCTATGTGTATGTTTTTAACTTGAATGATTGTTATTTGTTCAGTAAAGCATGAGAACTAACACGGTAATTAGACCGCTGGATTTTTACAAAATTTTATAGTGTTGTCAGAACTTGGATATGAACATATTTTTAAAATTGCAATTTTCTCAGGCATTTTTGGTGTTTTTGTTTTCTCTTTAAGAAAAGTCCCATTTCATTGCCTCAGGTCTTTGAAATGCTAAGCTGAAACTCCTGTGTAATAAAAAGAAGGAAATCATACCGGGAAAAGTTTATGGCTGCTGGCATTGTGAAGTGTTCCATTATAACCAGCCTACAAATCTCTGATGCTAAATTTATGAATGCTTTCTCACACTGACATGAAATTATTGAAACGTATTCAGCTGCTAGTAAGTTGTAAAGGAAAGAATAAGGTTTCCTGAATTCTAGTCCAACATTTGTAACCTTAGCTACTCAACATCTTTGGACGTTAGTACTCTCCCATGCAAAATAAAGGTACAGAGAAAAGTCCTCTCTAAGTAACAAATTTTATTTTTAACTTCAAAGGCATTGTCTGAAAACATAGTAACCTAAGAGACAAAAGACAAGCTATGAATTTCCAAAATCGATACAGGCTTTTCATAATTTATATCATAAAATAAATCAAGGAAACACAACAGGTGTTTAGTACTGAGGGTCTGGCCTGCAGGCTTCGATGAACTTATCTAATCACAGAAAAGACAGCATCTATTACACAGATTTGAAAATGTGCTGAGACTGATCACCAGCCTTTCTCAGCACAACAGATTATATATGGGAAATATTTAAAAGAAAAAGTAAACAAAATAATCCTGGATGTGATCACCAGCTTCCAGGATGGTTCCCAATGATCTTCATCTCATGCTCCTAGAAGAGTCGCCTCCTACATTAAATACGGCTTCTGGATTCCCAGCAGTATACTGCAGAAGTACTTGTGTGTGACTGCCAGGTTGTATAAAAGACATTACAGCCTCTACCTTGTTCTCTCCTGGGTCACACACCCTGAAGGAAGCCAGCAGTTGAGTTATGAGGACAGCAGTAGCCAGCAGGAGACGTCCGTAGGAGCCCAATAGGACGTTCCAACAGGAGCCCCCTGGGAGCAGATTGTCCAGCCTCACTCAAGTCCTCAGATGACTGGAACATTAGCCACCACTTTGACTCCAACCTCATGAGAGACTGGGGCAGAACTGCCTAGCCAAAATATTTCCGAATTCCTTTCCTATAGAAACTGTAAAATAATGAATTCTTACTGTTGCTTTATGCTGTTAAGTTTGCTGCTGTGATCTGCATATTCCAACTAAAACACATATGTTGCAACGTCATCTCCAGCAGGATGGGGTTATGAGGTGGGGCCTGGGAGGTGATTAGGTCATTACAGTGGAGCCTTCAAGCTGGGATTTGTGCCCTTCCAGGGGAAAAAAAGACTGGAGTTCTTTTTCACCATGTGAAGACCCAGCAAAAGGACAATCTTCTATGTACTAGGAAACCAACCAAGTCCATAGAAGATTGGGACTCTCCAGGCAACTTGATCTTAGATATTCTAGCCTGAAGAACTGTGATAAATAAAATTCTGTTGGCCGGGCACAGTGGCTCACATCTGTAATCCCAGGATTCTGGGAGGCTGAGGAGGGTGGGTTGCCTGAGTTCACAAGTTCAAAACCAGCCTGAGCCAGAGTGGGGTCTCCATCTTTAAAAAATAGTCAGGTGTTGTGGTGGGCACCTGTAGTCCCAGCTACTTGGGAGGCTGAGGCAAGAGACTCGCTTAAGCTCAAGAGTTTGACGTTGCTGTGAGCTAAGAAGCAATGGTACTCTACTGAAGGTGACACAGTGAGATTCTGTCTCAAAAAGAAAAAAATTATGTCGTTTATAAACTACACAATTTATGTTTTGCCATAGCAGCTTGAATAGGCAAAGAAAGCAACAAAGGATAACTAATAGTTTGGTTATTGGAAACTGAAGTTTCATTTTCTCAATATTTTAAAAAGCATAGGAGAACTCTAGTAAAAAATACAGTTACTGATCTTCATGAGAGAAAAACTAAGATAATGATAAGACAATGCAAGTTTGAATTTGATTTTTTTCAAGATGAAAATTTTTAGATATGAATATTTATCAGTTTACCTCAAATTTTCACACTTTTCATATTCTTCACCAACAATTGGATGATTTATTACTCTATTGCTTGTAACTGCTACCTCATTATAATCATTATTATTATCTTAGCCTTGATACTGTAGTTAGCACAATTCCTCCTAAGAATTTAATCTCTATGAACACAAAGACATATTGTTTCTGAACATTGTTTTATCTTGAGAAACAAGTACAGTGTCAGGTATAAATAAATATATATATATATATACACACACACATATGTTAATAAATATCAATTGAATAAATTGATCATTGTGCTGTTATTAAATAGCAGAAACACGATTTTGGATGGCACCTGTGGCTCAAAGGAGTAGGGCGCCAGCCCCATATGCTGTAGGTGGCGGGTTCAAACCCAGCCCCAGCCAAAAACTGCAAAAAAAAAAAATAGAAAGAAGAAGAATGGTTTTAAGGAATACAAGGCAATCCTCAGAATATTTTCTCTAGATTCTTCTCATGAGATTGAAAAGCAAGAGAGAAAGGCTTTTGGGAATGAATAAATAATTTTTTAGATGCAAAATTACTTTATTTGAAAAGACACTATTAGTTGCTGATATCTAAACTTGCATGGGCCTTTACTACAAATGAGAAGAACAAGTGATGTTCTGGTTTGCTAATACTTGCATGTAATTCATAGCTATAATCGCTCCACAGATAAAGGTGATGAGCTAAGCAAGAAAATGGGTGGTGATTTTGGAACAAGTACGAAGTTTCAGGTATTAATATTTTAGCTATATTGTATTTAGTTCAAGGGATGTATGTAGATTAGGGGAAAATTGCCATGTTTTCTCTCAGTTTTTATTTTTAAGTGTCCTCCTTTGTTATTGAGATTCTTTTGTCTCTCCTTAGGTATAATTTAAAAGTACATGATATCTGTGTGATTTCAACAAACTCACAATTTTCCTGATAAAATGTTTAATGGAATTTTTATACCCATCATTTTTTAAAGGTCTTTATCACTTTGATTTCATAAGCATCTGTGCAAAAATGATTATGGCAATTTTAGATAACAATATTGAGGTACAGGACTCCCTATAAAAACACAAAACCTGTCATTTCTATGTTGATAAGAAGAACATGAAAAAGCTTTAAAACACTATTAATAGAGGGACTTCACTCAGCAAACACAAGCAGTGTAACCTGGATCACTGTACCCTCGATGATTCCCCAACAATAAAACAAAACACATTATAAAAACTTTAAAACAATAACATCCAGTAACATTTAAATTGCCCAGTAAAATCAGAAGATAAGTCCTTTTATATAAATGAATATATGCATAAATGTTATCTAAATATCTTTTTAATTAAAATACTTAAAAATATAGTTTAAACGTACTGTTACACTAGAATAATTCTTAAGTATATAGCAAACATAATCTAATGTCTACTTAATGGTAATATAATTGACTAATTTACCTCTTATATTTTAGTTAACCGTAGTAGATATCTTCTTAAAGGTTATGTTGTCTTACACAGAAGTCTAATAACCATCAAGGTTTCCATTCACTGCACCATAAATATCAGAGTGCTGGGAATTTTTTTTATTTTTGCTTGTTTTGTTATTGGTGGTCACGTCATCATCATCCTTTACCCTGTAATGAGCCTACTTCGTTATTGTGACTTTTCTTCCTTTTTCTGAGTGTTGTGTATAATTTCTGTTCTTAGTCCCTCCAGTCCACAAATATTACCAATGAGAACAAGATAATCAAGTACTAAAAGGAAAATATACTTTGTGTCTCAAAAGATCTATAAACTGCATTAGTTAGTTATACCAAGCCTAATAGTTTTCCCTCATTTTAGGTAAAACTAGCCTAGAAAGTGATGCTTGTTTAAATCCTTATAAATATATAAGCAAAGGATAAGAAATCTGAATTGGTCCAGCCGTATCATATCCTTATTCAACCATACCTGGGGAGAACCTATCACGTGCCAGGCACTGGTCTAGCACCTTGAACTATATCAGGAACTGAAACACGAAAAGCGCCTGCCCTCATGAAGCTACATTTTGTAAGGGAAAATACAAGACAAGAAAAAGGAAGAAAAAGAGATGATATAAAGATAGTAAACAGTTCCGTATGTGTGTCCTGTAATATATGGTGGTCAAAGAAGACCCAGGTAAAATTACATATAAGCAGACACCTGAAGGAAATGATAGAGTGGGATGTATATTATATGAGGGTAAAGTATTTGAAGCAGAAAGAATAATAATTTTCAAAGGTCTAAACTGGGAGCATTCTTGGGTTTTTTAGGAACAGCAAGGCAGCCAGCACATCTGTAGCAGCCTGAGCAAAGGAGTGGAGAAGGAGATACAGTCAGGGAGTGGTGGGGAAGCCAGAGGAGACCAAGGCAAACATTAATACTTTTGTCTTATATTATGATTTTGTTTCAACTTTATATAGGTTTAACTATTGCATCAAATGATAGATTTGCATTGAATTAGCAGTTCTACTGAAATGCAAACTTACAGTAAAATTAATGATGATAAATCAACGTTTTTAATTAATATATTATAACAGAAGTCTTAGCTGGAATGCAAAAGTAGTAACTAATGATATTTTAAATTATCAGGAGATTTCCATCTTTCCTGTCATCCATCATTGAATATCAAGATCATTTTAATGGAGGAGAAGATGAATGATAACTTTGGTCGGGAATCTAAATCTCCCCCAAGCATTTCATTTTACATTTCTGTGATATTGACCGATAGCATCTTTTGCATACGAATCCATTTCTGTGGTTAAATATACTCCTTTTACTTTAGAAATTAATACCAATAACACAGAGAATATATTGCTGATAGTTTGAACTTAGTTGTAATTTGTGCACGTTGTATTAGCACAGTTTTTCCTAATGAAAGTCATGTATTTGGCAGGTGGCTAATGAAGTTTATAGTATAATTCATTATGATAAAACAGAATAATACTAACTGTTTTGCAGAGTGATGGACCATTGATGTTGACCTGATTAACAGGGTAGGAAACAGGTTGGCCCAACAGCTGCAGACAACCTCACTCTCCAAACCATTGCCAAACTTATCCAGCCATTATATTTTCAAAATCAGTTTTGTTAATTAATCTGTTAACAATAAGACAAACTCTTCCTTGTAATTTTCTGAATTTGCTCCTCTTATTTGATTTTTTCCCATCCTCGGAGTCTGTGAGTCATGTTATTGTCTTTTTCTCAAGAATAACAAGCAGATATATAGAAAATGGAAATATAATAAAGATTGTATTGACTTACCTGTAGTATTCAAATTTAACAAACATAATGCTTCCTTTTTATTTCCTTTCTGAGGTGTTTGAAATTGCTGTTTTTTAAATTTAATATGTTTTATAGTATTACTGTCATTCAATGAACTATGCACAAGTAAAAATAAATCTTAGCAACAAATGGGTGTTGTTAAATTTAAATTGCCACTTACTATATTGACACTCTTTTATTTAGTCATATGTGTACAGAGATATGGATATGGATGTGTATGTGTGAGTAAAGCTCCATCTAAAAATAAATACTTAAGTTTTAGGGACAAAAAGAGAATAATTTAGGATAAATATGATTTAATAGAGCTCTGTATTTGCGTCAATCATATTGGGAAAAGCCACGTGCTAGGAGAACATAATGAGCCTTGGAGTCAGGGGCGTAGGTGAGAGGTGTGATATGCGTGCTACCTTGGACCTTTTAATTAACATTTCTGAGTTCAAATTGCGTAGATATGGTGCAAGTGTTTACGTACAATAATATAATGGCCAATCATCCACGTGTACAAGACAATGGCTTTTCCCACACAACTCCTCTCAACCTATAGCACTGAAACCAGATTGTCAGGGTCCCAGAAGTCTACTTAACCTCCCTCAGACAACTTCGCTTATCATGCTTGCCCTGCAGGAAAACAGAACCACAGAGGCAGATGGGTTTCCTCAAGGGAGTGCATGAAAGTACCACATATCATTCAGGGTGCCCGGGCTCCTGCATGCCTCTCCCTGGAGACTCTAAGGGAGACGGGATCAAAAAGCTCTCTTCTCTTGACAATCCTAAGAAGCCTATTTTTTATTTCATTTCACTATTTTAGGTGTTTTTAATTCTTTATAAGAGCAGAGGAGAGAATAGGTAACGTGTGTAGGTGTGGTTTAGAAATGAGTATCCACGCACCTACAGTCAAGCTTAAGATATAAAATACTGACAATCAGTTGGTAAAACCACAAGTAGCAATTTTTCAGTGTATAATGTGCACTATTTTCACCCAAAATTTTAACGGACAAATAAGGATTCACATTATACATGGGTAGTACTAATTCTGTATCTATATCAATATTTTAAATTATTTTATTTATGCTTGTGTGTTGGAAGTATAACTCTTTCTTGTACCATGATATGTTAAAATTTAAATGCTAAAATTCCTTTTAACACACACAAAACCCTAATGTAAACACATAAAAATTTGGATTAAAAATTAAATGAAAGGGTTTTTTTTGTAGTCAAAACTTACGCCAAGAAATGTGTGTGCACATTATACATGGCAAAATACAGTATATAAAACACAAAGATCCCTTTTCCTGGGCTAAAGATAATCCTTATATTTGTAGTGTTGCTTTAATCTCCCTCTTGCTTTTCCTTGGCATTTTACTTTATGAGCGAAATAATGGCAGTTACTTCCCCCTGTACTTTTCCCCACTTTAGAGGAGAGACCTGATTTGATTGAAAGTGGCAATGTGCTTCCTTTGAAGACAATGATTACCTCTGGGATGGAAGCTCTAGGTGAAAGTCATTGGGTAGGACTCTTAATTTATATTATTTTGCTTCCCTTTCTTATTACAATCTGGATTGTGTTCCTGATGTCTGACCATCAATATTCACCTTTTGAACTAAGTATGCAGCAGCATTAATAAAAAAAGAAAAGAGTATCTGTGCAATCCCTCAACTTCTAGCTCTAGTTCAAAAAGAAGATTCTAAGCTATTTGAGCTAATAGAATAAGGCCTTTATAAGTTTAGCATAAGTTCTAGCTAATTTTACTCATCTGTATTTATGCATTAAAAATATTCATTTTTATAGATTTTAATGCAAACTAAATGTAATCCTATTAGGAAGATAGTGGTTTGCTTAATTTCTTTATATTGATATTTTGAGATTCATGTGGTTCCTTCATTTTCTCTACTACGTGAGATTCACTTTTGTACATGAACAATTTACTGACCCATTTTTATTATTAATGGAGCTTTCCTTTGTAAGTATATAAGTAATCCATTGTCTCAGCGCCACCCATCATTGTTCTCTTAATATCTCCTAACTGACCTGAAACCTACCCAATTCATTACCAAGGTTTTTTGAGAAGTTTTGGTCATTTTTGTGGATCTCGAGTCTGTAATTTCCCTAATTTCCTATTCTTGCACAATAACACACTATCTTATATACTTCAGTTTTACAATTAGCATAAACAATTATGGGTCCTTTTTTTTTTCTCCAAAATGTTTTGCCTATTTTTGACGATGGGATCTTCATGTAAGCCATAGAAATAGCCTGTCAAGTTTTATGAAAATCTTATTTATGAGTTTAATTGCAATTGCGTTGAACTAGAGATGGATTTCTGTGATATTCCATTTTAGGATATTGAATTTTTGTGTATAAATATATTATACCACTTCATTTCTTTAGATCTTTAAAAATATCTTACAAAACACTTCTGTAATTTTCCGCATAAGATGATGTCCATATTTTATAATATTGATTTGAGATACTTTACATACTTTACATTTTTGTTGCATTTGTAAACGATCCCGTGGTTTGGGTTTGTGTGGGTGCCTAAAACTACATGTATGCAGCTAATGTCTAGAATTACAATGTTAAATAGGAATGTGTGACCAGACATATTTTTTCTTACTAACCTAAAACTCTGGGGTTTTAATGCATTGAATTACTGTCTGCAATAATATTTTGCAATTATTGCTTCCAAGTTAAGTTACATTTTATTTCAAATATATTAGACATGTTTTAATTATAAATACTCTCTATCAGAGTTTTATGACTATGTTTAATGCTGAAATTGACCTATAAATTTTTTTTTAACCTATTCTGTCAGGTTCCATTACCAATGTCTCACTAGCTTGACAAAACGAGTTGTGGAGTTGCCTTTTTTAGTGTCTCAAGGAAAAATGAAAATGTTATTGTAGATTGGACATATCTGTTCTTTGAATATTTGGTAAAGGTCAAATAAAAATGTTTGGAATTTTTGTAATGATAGCTATATTATCTACATTTTTAAAATCTGTAAGAATGACATGATCAAGTTCATTCTATACAAAATTTGGATATAAATATAGTTTATTAGGCTGGGCACAGGTGCTCATGTCTATAATCTAGGCACTCTGAAAGGCTGAGGCAGGTGGATTGCTTGAGTTCAGGAGTTCTAGACCAGCCTGAGCTAGAGTCAGACCCCATCTCTAAAAATAGCTGGGCATTTTAGTGGGTGCCTATAGTCCCAGCTACTTTGGAGACTGAGACAAGAGGATTGAAGATTTAAAACATTATTTTAAAGGTACACAAAGCATATAAGATATTGAAGAGTTATTTTACTTAACAGCTTAGAGTTTTAAACCACATTTTTACCTATGATAGCTATAACTTGGTTAAAAGAAATTGTGAACATAATTTGAGAAGACCTATTTCTAATTATTGTTTAAATATTAATAATCTGTGTACAAAATAGACACATAGATTTTGTATCTGTTTCATAAAATATAATTCCCTTGCAAAAATATTTTCAGGATTTTCCTTATAGCTATACTTGTGGGTTCTTTTTTTTTTATTATTTGATGATGGAAAATACTGAACTAACCAGGGAAGGAAGAATATTACAGTGATTTAGACCATAAATTGTTCAGTCACACCATTTGGATTATATCTTGAAGCCACACTTACTGTGCAACTCCCACTCCTTATTAGGCCTTCATATCCTAGAAATTTGGACTTATATCATGCTAACTTAATAGATAAGACTGTGTGTATGTTAACTTCAAGGAAAGTTAAAAAAATTGATATAGTATAATGAAGTATTTTCTTATGTTATTGGGATGTGATTTTTTTATTACCATTGCTATCACTATTTTTATTGATACGAAGAGTTATACAGTTGTATCTATCTAAAGGATTGTAAGGTAATCATATATATAATAAATTATAAAAACCTAAACATCTTAAAACCAGTTTCATGTACACCTTTATATCCTGCCTATTGACTGTGTTCAAGTTCCAGTTATTCCATTTTCTAGAAACACAATCTACTAGTAGTATGGAAACTTCCCATCATTAAATGACAATATGATAGCACTAACCTTGTTGTTGCTGAAGAAATTAAACAAATTAATGCATACATAGAAATAGGACAGTATCTTGCGCACAAGTGCTCCATACCTCCAAATAAATTTCTAATATTTATGTGCATTTATGCAATATTTAACATCTTTATACTCATTTTAAAGCTCCAAAGAAGGATGATAAAATATTAGCCAAAAGTATGGCCATGTGTAGGAGTTTTTAATGTAATGTTTTATTTTGGGTTAAAGTTAATGACATGTTAGTTCTACAAGTTCTGCAAACAAGCTACAAGAAAATCTGCCTCATCAATCTCAATGGCATAAGATAATTAATTTTGCTGATCCCTACAACGATACAGCTCAATAGGATTTGAAGTTATAGTAGAGGGTCTTCTCTATAAAATCACTAGGGGTTAGAGTTTCTTTCAACCTTGAAAATCTTCTATCACCCTCTTTTAAATTTATCTTCCCAGATTGCACCAGAGAGGGGAAAGAAAGACAGGACAGGATTCTGTGTGCAATATATTAGGTCATTAAATCTGAAATGTCCAATTTCAAATCAGAAATGTAGCTTATTATACCCTAAACATGAAACAGTACATTTAATCAAAGTATGTGCCTAAACTTTCCACACGGTTCTGCCTTCCTAACAGTCGCTGACACAGGCCAGCAGGAAAGAAGCCTGGAGGGTGAGTGGCAGTGAAGTCACCTTGGGCCTTGTCCACAGCTGGTTGAGAGCTGAATAGTTGTCCTTGTGAGAAGTGACCTGGTTAGTGGCAGTAGACATCACTGCCATTGACTGAGCAGGTGTCATGAAGCTGCTGTGGATAACTCCAGTGCTGGGCCACCAAACAGATGCCATTAGCTTTTTTTGATGAATATTCAGTTTTGGACTGTGTTTTGGTATTTTTTTGATGAATATTCAGTTTTAGACTGTGCTTTATACTGTGTTTGTTGTTTGTGCCAACCGCGTGTGATTGTCCGAGATAATCCATGTTTCATCACAAGTAACAATGTGGTGTAGAAATGGTTGGCCTTTATGTCATGAAGACAAAGAATTACCAGCTTCGAGATGATTTGTCTTCTGATGCTGGTATGACTTGTGTGTACACATCCATCCAGCTTCTTTATCGTGCTGATTTGTTTCAAATGGTCCAATATTGTTGGCATAGTAACACCAAACCTTGTGGCTGATTCTCCCACAGGTTGAGATGGATTCGTTTCTATTACACCATCCAGCTCATCTTTATCCACCTTGGTCTCAGGTCGCACACAGAGCTAATTTTCAAGATTAAAGTCATCAGAATGGAACTTCGGAAGTCACCCGTGTACTGTGTGTTCATTAGCCACATCCACCCCAAATCCTTCACTGGTACTTCAACTTTTCTGTGCTGCGTTGGTTTAACAATGGAACTTGTATTCAAAAATAACACAACTTTTTTTTTACTTATGAATGGTTTTATAAAAATTGCTTTTAAAAAGTGAAAGACCTGTGGCTCAAAGGAGTAGGGTGACAGCCCCATATGCCAGAGGTGCCGGGTGCAAACCCAGTCCCGGCCAAAAACTGCAAAAAAAAAAAAAAAAAAATCTTTGATCCAGTGAGAGTCTATCTTAGTTAATGGTGAAAGGTGAGGGTACAGTTTCAGTCTTCTGCAGGTCGCCAGCCAGTTCACCCATCACCATTTATTAAATAGGGAGTCTTTTCCCCTTGGGCTAGAGTTTTCTTAATCAACTCTCAATTAGTTCAAGGCAGTATGTTTATATTCAATGACCTTTTATTTTCCACTTTCTTATATTGTTGCCCAGCTCTCTGATAAAGTCATTGACAACTAACACAAAGCAAGGGCAAATAGAGCACATTAATGATGACAAGACCCACAGTAGTTATTTTGACTTAATTAGCACCACTGGCAATAACATCAAGGACAAAAAAATAAGTCAGGTGTGGTGGCTCATGCCTGTAATCTGGGAGGCCAAGGTGGGTGGATCACCTGAGCTCAGGAGTTCATGACAGTCTGAGCAAGAGTGAGACCCCTCTCTACTTAAAATAGGGATTAAAGTCTGTCAAATAAAATGAAAGAAAGAAAAAGAAAATACCTTGTTAGTCTTCCCCAAAGGAACTGTTCTTATTGTACTACCAGGCCTGATGTCTCACAAACAGTAATTACTCAAGAAATGTTTATTAATAAATGAGTGGGGCAAAGTGGTTGAATCATTATTTCATAATGATATTTTTGTCACTCATCTGTCACTGTAAAATTTGAACAAGTTTCCCATTTTGATAGCCTTTGACTTACTTTGCTGTCTATAACATAAACAAACTTAATTCAGCAAACTTTTTTGTGTTTACTACAGCAAGGTATACAGTGAATATAAGTGGATAAGAGTTAGTATTTCTCTTCAGGAAGCCATAATCTAGTTGGGATATTCAGCATTCAGCAGACACTGACACCAATTACCTTGTAGGTAAAAGGATGAATAAATTAACTTATTAAAGAAGGAGAAAATGCTATAATATAAGATAGAGTGAAAGAAATATTAGAAGGGAGCTGTATTTAGAATTTCACTCTAAGGTTCAAAGGAGGAAGATATCTGAAGGGGCTTCTTGAAGAAGGAAGGTGTCCTAGTGTGCTTTGTGTTCCCATAAAAGAATACCTGAGACTGAGTAATTTATAAAGAAGATAGACTTAGTTAGCTTCTGTTTGTGCAGGCTGGGAAGGACAGGAGGCATGGTGCAGACATCTGCTCAACTTCAAGCAGGCATGTGCAAAGGGGAAAACCCAAGGGAGTGTTAGCATTATACTAACCCACTCTTGCAGGAACTGATCCATTTCAGCCAGTCTAATCCAATCTCACGAGAGTGAGAGCACACTCTGTACTGTAAGAACAGTACCAAGCCATTCATGAGGGCTCCACCCCAGGACCCCAACACCTCCCACCAAGCCCCCACACCTCCTAACACCACCCTACTGGGGATCAAGTTTGAACATGTTGTGAAGAGGACAGCCCATACCCAGACCACAGCATCCTGAACTATCCCTGCCAAATTTATGTCCTTCTCATATACAAGATATCTATCCTAATAATCCCCAAAGGCTTAACTTGGTCTAGCACTAACTTAAAAGTCCAAAGTCCAACATCTCATCTGAGATTCAAGGCAAAGTACTTCTATCTACAGCTCCATAAAATATAAAACAAGTTATTGACTTCCAAGATAAAATGGAACAACAAACACTGGGTAAACATTTCTATTCCGAAAGGGAAAAATAGACCTGGAGAAAGGAAGGAAAGTCTGAAACCCAGAAGTGCAGACGTTAAATCATAAAGCTCCAAAATAATTCCTCACTCTGCCTGCCACCTCCTGCACACAGTAGGGGATTTATCTTCCCCTAAATGAAACCTCACCTCAAGGCTTTTCTGGGCGCAGCCCATGTGGCTGCTGTCAAGGGCTGGAGTTGACTGCTTGTAGTTTTTCCAGGCTGAAGGAGCATGGTGCCAGTGGCTCCTCAGTCCTGGTGTCCTGGCAGCAGCCCCCAATCCTGGGGCTCCACCAAGTATCACCCTAGTAGGTGCTCTCTGTGGTGGGTCTTCCCTTGCAGCAGGTTTCTCATGGGATCCCAGGCTTTTTGATACATCCTCTGAAATCTAGGCAGAAGGTGCTAAGTTTGCAGGGCTCTGGCATTCTGTGCACCTGCAGTGTTAACCCACAGGATCATGGGCCTGTCCGAGGCTTACTGCTTGTGCTCTCTGGAGCTGCAGCATGGCCACACCTGCAGCTGCTTGAGTCATAGCTATTGAAGTAGAAGGTAGGGAGCAGCCCTTCCAAGGCAGCAGAGCCTGGGCCAATCCCCTGAAAACATCTTGTCTTCTAATGAGGTGTGGGGCAAAGTGGTCCCTCATGTAGAGTGGGCCAGCAGGTCACTGGTCACGTGCAGGGTGGAGTCAGATCCCCAGACTGAGCAGACCTGTGGTGCAGAGTGCCTGTTCAGGATGGAGCAGGCCAGTCGGGCAGGGCACTCACGCACATGAAGGGCCAGGCACAGGCAAGATAGGGTGTGGCCCCCAGGTTGGCCGTGTAGGTAAGTGAAAGTCCATGTGGACTGCCCAGAAGCAAAGGCCAGGCTGTATGGGCTTTCATCCCATTCGAGGGCATTGATAGCAGCAGTCCAGCTGCCCTGGCGGTGGGCACATAGGGCCATCAGCACCTGCTCTGTCTGGTTCCCACAGGAAGTCTGCTGGACTAGGATAGCTTAGTCTCCAGCAGCAGGTGCTGGGCCCATGGTCTGTGCTCTGCCTGGGGCCCTGGACAGTAGTTTATGTAACCTGCCTACAGGCCGTATGTGGACACCAGGGTTTCCCACTGCTGCTCCACCTGGAAAAGGCAACGGGGAGGCAGCAGTCACAGATATGACCATAGGGCAGAAGCAGCGTTCCAGGACCTCCAGACCTCTGATGAGAAGGGCAGCCCCAAAGATCCATGAAAGGCCTTCAGGATCTCTTCCCCATTGTCCTGCAGAACAGCACCTGGCTCCATCCCATTGGTACTAATCTCTTCTCCTGGTTGTTCAGCCATGACCTTGAGTTCTTCCCCTGCGACAGCTTTCATTCCCTATCACAATGGCCACATCGTGAATTCTCCAGACCTTTCCAATTTGCTTTTCTTTTCTATAGGGAGTGAAAGCAGTTAGAAGTAGCCACACAGCAGCCTGAGTGCTTTGCTGCTTAGAAACTTCTGCCGGATATGCTATTCTGTCTAAGTTTGGCCTTCCATGAAGCTCTAGGGCAGCAAGTTCTTTGCTAGGGGTGTGACAAGAGTGACTTTTGCCCCAGTTCCCAATACCTTATTCTTGGATTTCACCTGCGTGTTTATCAGAATGGCCTTTGCTGTCCATATATTTATTAGTGTTTTGGCCAAGAGAACTTAACCAATCTCTACGAGGTTCCAAACTTACCCTTTTTGTCTTCTTCTGAGCACTCACCAGAATCGGCCTTGAGGATCTGTTCGCAGCTATCACTGTTTATGTTTATTATGCCACATGGTTCCAAGGGTGTAGAAAAAGATGATGAGTTAAATAAATATAAGTTTTAGAGAAAAAATAGTTCTCTTTAGTTCAGGGACATGTCCCGCAGAGTCATCGCTGCTGCCTGTCAGTTCCCAGCCAGTCCTAAGATGCTTCTGTTTCTGTCACCCCAGCTGCGTCTATCGGCCCTGTGGGGAGCAGGGCAGCTGTGCGTCACTGCTGCTCGATCACGCCGATGTGGTGAACTGTACCTCTAGTGGCCCAGGTCACATGAAGTGTGCTCTAACCTGTCAAAGGGGATTTGCCCTTCAGACCAGCAGCGGGCAGTTCCTCAGACCCATACAGGTGAGTTGAAAGCGCTGGTTATGCTTCCATGACCAAGCTACGGGGTGAGAAGCCATCCCTGCTCTTCTCCATGGCTGGACAGAGGAAGGGAAGATGTTTTAAAATTGTTTGAAAGGAAAGCAGGAGGGCTCTGGCAAGCAGAGAGGAGCATGGCTTAATAGAAACGCAAGGCATAGAAAGGCAGGTGCAATGCTGATTGCAGAGCGTGTATCTCTCCGGGGAGGCAGTAAGCGGGAATGCTTAGTCTGTTCTTCTCCCTTGTTTTTGTCATCCTGTGAGAAATTGGGCTACTTTGGCCTTCATGATGAGAATACTGCAGTTTAGATTTGTCCATAATTCACAGGCAAGATACGTTGCAATCAACTTATCTGTGGTTCATCGTCCACCCTTTTCCCCAACCATCCTTACAAAAAGGCTGGGGAAACAGAACTGAATTTGCTCCCCCAAAGTGCAAAATCTGTCAATGAGGTAGAAATTCTATTATGATTCTAGCTTTGGTGAAAGCTAGAATTTCTTCAAATTTCTCCAAATTTCTTCAGGCCCCATTCCAAATTTCTACAGAATCATTTTTAGAATTTCAGGGTAATTTGAAGGTATTCGAAATATATTGATTAAGAATTCATGGCTCCGCACTTGTGGCTCAACGGGCTAAGGTGCCAGCCACGTAACCGGAGCTGGTGGGTTCGGATCCAGCCCAGGCCCGCCAAACAACAATGACGGCTGCAACCAAAAAATGGGCGGGCATTGTGGCGGGCGTCCTGTAGTCCTAGCTACTACTTGGGAGGCAGAGGCAGGAGACTCGCATGAGCCCAGGATTTGGAGGTTGCTGTGAGCTGTGATGCCATGGCACTCTACCCAGGGGGACAGCTTGAGGCTCTGTCACAAAAAATAAAAAAACACGAATTCAGTTGGGCGGGCGGCGCCTGTGGCTCAAAGGAGTAGGGTGCTGGCCCCACATGCCAGAGGTGGCGGGTTCAAACCTAGCCCCAGCCAAAAACTGCAAAACCCGCCGCCCCCCAAAAAGAATTCAGTTGGGAGACATATCTACATAAAATTTCAGCTTCACTATGTATTAGGTGTGTAAATTTGGATCAAGGCAACCACAATTAACCTCTTTAAGTCTGTTTTATAAAATAATTGTAAAATACTTTGTAAAATAAAATCACTTATATCATTGGGTTATTATGCTATTTGAGAATAATTCAGATGCCTCTAGCAATATGATAAGCACACAGCACTGCATTAAGCTGCTGTTATTTTGTGCACGATGACGTATTCTCAACTAAGAATTTGTTTTCCATTTTTCCTTTAGAGAGTTTACAATACTCCACAGAGGAATTTTAAACCCAAACTCAGCCATTAGAAATCTTGACCACCTTATGAGTTAGAGAAAGGATGCACTAGGGAAAAAATGATGCTGTCTGGGTGCGGTGGCTCATGTCTGTAATCTCGGCACTCTGGGAGGCTAAGGCGGGTGGGTTGCTTCAGTTTAGGAGTTCAAGACCGGCCTGAGTAAGAATGAGACCCTGTCTCTACTAAAAAAAGAAAAATTAGCCAGGTGTTATGGCAGGAATCCCAGCCACTTGAAGTAGGATTTTGACATAGGCTGACATCATGGTACTCTAGTCTGGACAACAGAATGAGATGCTATCTCAAAAAAAAAAATAATAATAATAATGATGATGATGCTTGAGGAGAGAACCAGAAATATGTATCATGAGGAAAGTGTGGACACACAATTGTTTATCAGGAAGATTGGAATTTCTTTTTTTCATTTTGTGCCAATTGATTGCTTAACAGGTTGCAAACCTAATGGGGAATTTTGCTCTCTTAGAGATGATTGGAGTTTAACAACTCGATCCTTGGTTCAGATCATTTAGATTCTGCCAAGAGAGAGACAACTTTAGTGTGCTTTGAAGTACTAGCTTTGTGGTCTATAATTCTTTAGTCGGGTATGCAGAGTTCTTAACATTTGTTCTTCACCCATCTTAACTCAGGGAAAGATATGGCCACCTAGAAATGAGATGGAATGAAAGAAGATCCAAAGAAAAGGTTTCCCTAAAAAAAAAACCATGACATCATGATACCTCCCAGAAAGAGGTAGTTACAACTCCTGGCATAGAGTCACTCAAGGTGAAGCAGGTGAAATTGTTGCTGTGCTCCTGAAGGCGGTGGGGAGGATGCTGGGATGGATGGCAGTGCACAACTCCAAGGTAGGGCCCAGGCTAACTCCTATAAGGAAAGAAAATCCAGCAAGAAGTCCCAGTATTTTGCTCAATTTCATGGCTATGAGGTGTTGCCATCAGCTAAATAATCAACCCTAAGGAGTTTAAGGCAGAGAGCTGGCCAGCCTGAATGAAACGAGTGACCACATGGATGTAGGCTCCCTCTGCCTCCACAAACATACATAGGACAAAACTCTCATAGCCCTTCTTCACGTGCTGCTGTGGAAATTTGAGGGTGCATCAGAGTTGATCTTCCAATCAAAATATATTCATGGTTCCAGTGTCTATGTGACAAAGCCTCCCCTCTTCTTAACCTGCCTCTTGGGAGCCTACGAGCTTTTCTAACACCAGATGGCCTTTCTAGGCAACCTGTATGTGGGGTTGGTGGTCATATGTGGCTTTGTCCTTTTTGATATTCCACTCATGATGGAAAAGTTTGAAAATGGAGATAAGGATTCTGGCATTGTATTGATCTCTTCTTGGATTTCATTATCCTGTTCAGAAAACTCATGGTTATCCTGGCTGTGGAGAGGATAAGAAGAAAGAGAAGAAATGAAATGGCCATCCAGCCTTTCCCAATGTGACTTCCTCTCCCTTCACCCCCCCCATTTATTTTTTGTGCACCTTACAGGTGTCATGTTCTGTGTTAATGAAAGCACCAGAAAAAAAGAAAGAGAATGAAAAAGAATGAAAAAAATGCAGGGACTGAATACACGTATGTGATAGGTGAAGAAGGAGAGAGAAGAAAAGACAATGTTTACAATGCACTAAAATTAGGAGCAAATTCACGACAAAACAGACAATACATAACAAAGCCAGGAAAAAAAAAAAAACAGGCGATATATGCAGAGTTTGAGAGATACACTTTCAATGATAGTGGCTTGTTGTAGTTTGAGCCAGATGTCCAGGCCATGATAAGAGTGTAAGGGGCAGAATCTGGGTTGGGAGGAGAAAAGGGAGAGCTCACCCTTTGCCAAACATATGGTAGAGTCAGCAACAGAGTTCCCCAGCTGGCTGAATGCTGCTGTCACCCGAGGCTGGCCCCATGAAGGAAATTATTCAATCCCGGCTCGTGATCACAAGACAGTGGGGATATTTGCTTTTTGTTGACATAAGAACTGAAACTAAATAGAAAAATGTGTCCGGCTTTGAATTGGGTCCTTCTGGCAGGCCACAGGGAAACATTGGGAAGCAGGCAGAAACTGTTAGCCAGGAGTCAGTTTCAGGGGTGACAGGTGACTTCAGCAGCCATTTTAGCCTTGGCTTTGGTGGCTCTTTGGTGTCCTGGCAGGATAGCTTGCTCAGCCATAGGAACACCCTCTCTATCTTTGACCTTTGGTAAACCAGTGGCTGGAATGATGACTGCACTTTTCCCAGACAAGCCATGAGCCCCCAGGTCTCAGGTCCTGCTTATTCCATTTCCCCCACCCTAGCAACCTTATGTCCCACCTGTTCCTGTGCTGCTGGAAAGTCCTGATCATCTTTCAAAGGCCAGTTCTGGTGTTACCTACTCCGTGAAATCTCCCCCAAATGCTTTCTCTCTCTGCCCCAAGATGGCAGTTCCTCCTCCAGCTCCCTGGGTTGTACCAGCAGGCAGTATATTTTTGCATGTTTATAGTTTCTTTCTTCTTGGTCCCAGTTTTCTACTTCTTTTCTTTTATTGTTTGCATTCTTTATATTGCATTCTCTTCAATCATAAAATGTAGCACTAGAATTTCCTTCTTTACTTTCTTTCCTGCCTTCCTCTCCCCTTTTCTCCTTTCCATTCTTCCTCCCTCAGATGTTTTCTGAGCCACTGTTTCAACGTGCAGTATGCTCCCCTGGTAGATTTTGAGCTCCTTGAGGGCACCTTGGTTAGTACAGCTGCTCGGTAAACATCTCTTCATTTGATCAGTAGCCACATGCACCAGGGCTACCCTGTGGAAGTGACAAGCCCCAGAAAGCACTTAGAATCCCTTGTATTTAACCACAACAAAGTTTGGAAAGTGCATCATATGCTGTTCTTAGATACAATGCACTGTTCTCGGTAGAGGTAGTTATTTTCAATAGCATTATCAGTGGGCTTATTATTAATAATAGGGATGCCAGCAGGAAGCAGATGATGTGTTCAAAAGTAGGTAATTTGAGAGAATCTAATAGGTGAGTCACTAGAAAAGTTTTGAGACAGACTGTTATGGTCCATTATTTCATTCCAAGAAACACAGTGGACAGTGTCCTTTCTGAGTCATCCGTGCTAGTGTCAACTTGTTTGGCTTATCGGTGTTTCTGGGAAGGTTTTGTTTGTTTCTGTCTGCAAGGATTTTATGTTTCTTGATTTTTGTGTATCTCGAAACTTTCATAAGGGATTACTCATAAAGGGTGGGCAGGATATAGAAAAATCACGAGGAGATGGGGCAGTATCCCAGAGTGAATTATCATTTATCATTCCTGGGTTCAGTTATCATTCCTGGGTCTGCAAGGTAGGAACAGAAGCACAGTCAGAAGGAGCAGATGCTGGGTGGAGTGGGCTCCCAAAGGACATGGCCCACTCACAGTACCCCTACAAGGGAATAGGGACAATTAGCATCCCGGCTTCACTCCTGTGTGTCCCTCTCTGGTCTGCCACTGTGTCCCAGTGGCTGGACCCAAGCACATGCAAACAGCATGGAACCCACAGAGCTGGGATCCCTGGCACAGAGCAGGGTGAAGTGTGGAAAATGGAGCTGTCACTGTGAGTGACAGGCAATCTGCAGAGTTGGCTTGGAGGAGTCTTGCCCCTTAATGATTCCCTTCTACTCACAGGCTTCTATCATCAGCATTGTACTGAGTGTTGTAAGACTATATACTATTAAAACAATGATACATAAATGGAGAGAAAGACAAAGTAATTGTACCTGTTTTGATGTTTGGATAAATAATTGCTGGGATTCTTCCAAAGCCTAGAAACTATTCGGATGAGCCTCTTTATGTGTCTTTGACAGAAGCAAATTCTCTGTTTCTAGAAAGAAATTCTACTCACATGTTCTTCTGGGCACTGGGACCGGGATGTGAGCTGCATGCCTCTGGACTGTGGTGTTCCCGACCCATCTTTGGTGAACTATGCAACCTTCTCCTGCTCAGAGGGAACTGGCTTTCTAAAACGCTGCTCCATCTCTTGTGTCCTACCAGCCAAGCTGCAAGGTACTGTTGGAGTTGCATGCAAGTTCTCTTCACTACCTTACTCTTTGGGGGTACTTTAGGGCTGTTTTTTTCACTCCAACACCCTTTCCATTCCCTCCACTGTGTCAACATCCTGTGAAAATACCAACGAAGTCCCAAAGAGCGAAACCATTCTCTGTCTCCAACTTCCTGGAAGGATACATGGCTCAGGATCTCATTAATGAAAGAATCTTGGACTTCCCTCTGTGTTTATCTTCTTGTGTGTACCCCAAGGTCACCTAAAACAGTTGTCCTGACAATATTAATAATCAAGCTATCCTGTACATTTTAAATTATAGTATTTACAGCCACCCCCCTACTGACAGATGAGAACACTGTCCCTGACCATGGCGCTAGTCAGAGCTGAAGGTGGGGTATAACCTGCTCTACCTGAGCCCCACACCTCCTATTCATCTCACCAGGCTTCTCAGACTCTGGTGTGCCTAACGGCTTCTCAGGAAGCTTGCTATCAATGCCAATGACTAAGCTTTAGTCAGAGATTCTGTTTAGTAGGTCTGGGGTAGGCTAATGATGCTATGGGGAGCAGCCCATGGAATGCATTTGGAGAAATCATGAATTATAGTGAGGCATCTGTGCAGTACTTAAGTACAGGACTCTCCATCCAAACCCCTTAGGTTCAAACCCTGACTCTGCCCCTTACTAGCTCAGGCAAGTCGCTGAACCCCAGTTTCCCCATCTGTGCAAAAGGGACTAACAATAGGAACTCTTTCATAGGGCTGTTTGAGGTTTGATGTTTACGTGGGTTAATACATGTAAAATGCTGAGAGCAGGGCATGTAATATGAACTGGCATGTAAGAAGCACTGTAAAAGTGTCATCTATTGTTATTTTAATGCTTTCCTTGACATTGTCACTGCTATATTTGTATTATTTGCAGGCAAGAAGGGAAGTAATGATTTGGTTGGTAGCACTTTTTTCATTCAGGACAAGCAAGATTTGTATGGCTTCTCTTCTGCATGGGAGACCATACTGGATTCTCTGTAGGCAAAAAACATAGACAAATATTTGATGTGAGATTTTTGAGACACTGCTCAAGAAAGAATAACTTTTGAAGAATACCAAGATGTTGGCGGATTTTCATTCTCTCTGCTATTGTTATCTTTGTGGACTATGTTCTGAACGGCCTGTGCTTCTCTTTCCTGGAGTCAGGGCTGAGCCCGTGGCTGACCTGTCTAGAAGATGGGCTCTGGTCTCTCCCTGAAGTCTACTGCAAACTGGAGTGTGACACGCCCCCTGTTATTCCAAATGCCAACTTGCTCCTGCCTCACTGTCTCCGAGGCCACCACGACGTGGGTACCATCTGCAGATACGAATGCAAGCCAGGATACTACGTGGCAGAAAGCTCAGAGAGTAAAGTCAGGAAGTAAGTGGCTCGACCCCACCCTCGCAGGCCTGCCTAGCCGTGTCTGTCTTTCTGTGTGAGTCTCTTCCCCTGCACATTGTCCAGTCATAACAAGCAGGTGACCTGCTGTGCTTGCTGTAAACACACTCTCTCCCATAGAGATTCTACAGTTTCACCTGGGTACTTTTAAAAAACATTTCTGTGTTAATTATCATTTCCTTAAAATAAGTGTTAGGAGTCTCCTTAGTGTTCTGCATGTCATCAGAATCCAAGTCTGCGCTGGCACGTCCTCGTGCTACAACTTACAATCACAGGCTCTGGGAGAAACTGCCTGGCCTGATCCCCAGTCCAGACACTTATTATCTGTGTGATATTTAAAAAGTTTTTTCCTTGTCCTCAGTTTTCTCATCTGTAAAATGGGAATGATAATACTAATATCTACCTAGTAGGGCCGGTGTAGGGACTAAATGAATTTGTATGAATAAAATACACAATTCAGTAAATGTTTTCTAAAAAATAAAATGTAGGATATTTTGGTTATTGTTAGGATTACAGCTTTCCCTTTCTGACCTTTATGTATGTACATTCCTAAATTCACAGCCAGGGGCACCTGTCTTCTGAAGTTATAGGAAATTGAAAAGAACAAAAGCTTTACTACAGAACTTTAAGAGGAAGGGCTTTCAGGAGAATCATCCTGGGTTCAAATCCTTGTCCTTTCTTCATCACCTGAGTTACCTTAGGCAAGTTACTAACTCTCGTCTGGTCTCCTTCCTTGTAAATTGAGACACTGGCCACCGAAGAGGGTTGAGCTGAGAATTAAATGAGGTCATTTATATCTGGTCCAGGGTGGGCTTGGGCTAATTATTCAATAAATTGTTTCAGAAGAAGACACTTTTTCTGAACAAGTAAGCAAAGAACTTTCAGCAAAAGAAACTTCTTGCATTTAGTAAATAGTAGCTATTCTTTCTCCAGCATAAATTTTGTAGGTGTTGGAGAAAGTTAAATCCATTTCTGACCGAGCTCTTAGTGCAAAGCCTGGCCATAGGTATTCTTCTTTAAGATTGTGTTTTGAACTAATACAATTCTAGCCGGGTGTTACCGGTGCTGCCAGGAAATACAATCTTTGCTTATAAGCTAGAGTTATCTAACGGAACATTAAAATAAAGAAAGAAAAGAAAGAAAGAAATCAGGAAAGAAAGTTCCTATGCCGCTCACACCCTTCCTCTGGTCGATCGATCCCCAGCACATGAATATAGGACAGATAGAGCCATGACCTTGCCCAGGGCCTTCCATTCCAGAAAAGGCCCAAGCTCATACAGGGAGAAGAAGAGCAAGCCCATTCCCTGCCTGCCCTCCCAGAACATGAGTAATATTGATGAAAAATTCATGATGGGGCAGTGCCTGTGGCTCAAGGAGTAGGGCATCAGCCCCTTATACTGGAGGTGACGGGTTCAAAACTGGCCCTGGCCAAAAATTGCAAAAAAAAAGAAAGAAAAAAAAAGAAAGAAAAATTCATGACATGCAGTATTTTCTGGTGCAGTGGATTCTAGCAGGTGTAGTAAACAGTTTTTGACAGCTGAGAGCACATATGCATGGGATTTGCATAGGCTCTACGTTCATTTGCATAGTCATGCAGTTATGGGCAGGGAATGCCCAGGTAATCTTCAAGTGAGAATGTTATTATAATAAGCCTGCAGGCTGCTGTTTTCTTGCTTCTCTCTCACTCTCTTCTGGCCTTCCTTTTCATACACCAGCAGCCACCTGAGATATCTGCAGAACAGTGCCAATTAAGAGAAACTGAAGGCGGCAAAAATGTCCCAGCACCAGGAGAAATTAAGGGGAAAGGGATCATCGCCAGCTCTCTGGGCCCATGACTGAGCTTTATGTTGAGAAAAATGAGGTCTCTGCCCAGAACCCTGAGGTCTCTGCATTACCCTCATCCCACTTCCCCTGGGCAGGGGCACTCGAAGGCCATTTGTAGACACAGCTTCCCTGGCTGAGAAATTGGACGCTTGCATCACAAATTCATCATCAGTTTGGGCTTAAACATTTACATTCACAAGCACCGTGCTGAGGAGAGATTAAATTATTTACCGCACTGTGTAAACTGATTAAATCTTAGTTTACACCTGTTTACATAGCAGGCAGCAGATTGGGAATCAGAAGTCTCCAAGTTGGACGTGAATCACTGTCACTTTCTTCTTGTGTTTACGCAGTGAACTATGTCAGCTTTGTTCCTTGCATGTGGAAAAAGCCCAGCGGCTTACAAGTGGGGCCCTAAGATTCCTTCAAGGACATGTTGGCGTGATTAGAAGAAACTGGGAAAAGCAAGTAGGGGAATCAACCCAGAGAGAGTGAGCACATGCTAATTCTATGCTGTTGTACAGTGTAGTAAAAAAACAAAACAAAAAACTAAACACGCAAAAGTTATATTTGCAGCTTGTTTGCATGACCCTGAACAATACACTCAATGTCCACATGTATCAGTCTTTGCAGCTATCATAAGGGGCTAGTGACTATTTCTAACACCATCGTTTTGAGGCTGATCATTGGGTAATGTAGTGAAAGTATTTTATAAACTATTCAGTTCAATATGCACATGGGATGCTAGATGCTGCTTTTTTTTCATTTACTTTAAACAAAGAAAAACAATTAGCAGAATACCTAAATATGTTCCCCTCTTGCTTCTTCTCAAGTCCATTGTTTTTTGTTTTTTTGTTTTTTTATTTTTGTTTGTTTTTTGTTTTTGAGACAGAGTCTCACTATGTTGCCCTCTATAGAGTACCGTGGCATCACAGCTCACAGCAACCTCAAACTCTTGGGCTTAAGCGATTCTATGGCCTCAGCCTCCCAAGAAGCTGGGACTACAGGTGCCCGCCACAACGCGCAGCTATTTTTTGGTTATAGTTGTCATTGTTGTTTAGCAGGCTCGGCTGGGTTTGAACCCACCAGCCCCGGTGTGTGTGGCCAGCGCCGTAACCACTGTGTGATAGGCGCCGAGCCTCAAGTCTATTGTTTGAAGAAAAAAGAAAGACAAGTGCTGGATCTGACTTCCTCTGAGATCTCTGTTCCAACTTTATCCCAGTTTACCAAGCGTGGCAGGGATGGCACATTTCTCACTTGGCGACACTGAGCTAGTCTCTGAATTAAGAATGAAGAGAGACAGGCGAGTAAGACCCAGGCAGTCAAGCCTCAAAATTCTCGGCATCAGTTTTCTCCTCCGTAAAGTGGGGGTGATAATACTAATGTCATCCCTCTTGAAACTCTTTCTCCTTGACTGGATTCCACCTCACTCTTCATGTTCCTTCTTTGTCTCGTCTCAGTTTTCTACTCCAGCTATTTTTTCTGCCTATTTCTTTATTGTTGGTGTTTCTCTGAGTTCCCTTTTCCAGCTTTTCAGCAATGAAGCTTATTTATCCTGTGGCTTCACTTGCCAGCCACAGGCTGCAACCCCCCCGCCACCACCAACTCCACGGCTGTCACTGCACACAGAACTTCCTTGATATCACTTGTCCTGCTAGTTACAAATGGTCTGATTACTCACCTGCATTCTTCATTAGAACATGAATATTTTTGTTTAGCAACATATACCTAATGGCTATTGATAACAGGATTTTGATGTAAAAGTTGATGCCCCAAAATGATGAAGTCTTCTGGCACTTATGTCGGAAACGTAGAAGGATCATTTCCAAAGACAGTTTTTTTTTTTTTTTTGAGACAGAGCCTCAAGCTGTCACCCTGATAGAGTGCTGTGGCATCACAGCTCACAGCAACCTCCAATTCCTGGGCTCAAGTGAGTCTCCTGCCTCCGCCTCCCAAGTAGCTGGGACTACAGGTGCCAGCCACAACACCCGGCCATTTTTTGGTTGCAGATGTCATTGCTGTTTGGCGGGCCTGGGCTGGATTCGAATCCGCCAGCTCAGGTGTATGTGGCTGGTGCCTTAGCCGGTTGAGTCACAGGCGCCGAGCCGCAAAGACAGTTTTAATTTTATTTATTCAACATATATTTATGCTTGATTAGTACAATTCTAGGCAAGTTCATAGTACCAGAAAAAAGTATTAGAGCTTTCAGCAAGCTCCCAAGAACAATACTCACATGTAGCTGTGCATTAGAATTACCCATGGGGATTTTTAAAATCCTAATGTCCAAGTTACACCTCAAAGCAATTACATCCGACTCCCTGGGGGGAGGGCCCAGACATTAGTACTTTGCTGAGCTCCTCAAGTCACTTGAGTGTACAGCTGGGGCCAAGAAGCAGTTGTCTAGAGGAACCGTTGTTCCTGTTAGAGCAGTGTTTTTCAACATTTTTTATCTCATGGCACACTTCAACCTATAGTTAAACTTCCTCAGCACACTTAAATTATATTGATCAAAAAAAAAAAAAAAGAGTAAAAAAGCACTTACTGTGCTTTGAGCTTCTTTTGAAAATAATTTAATTAATTAGCCTTAAAACTTTGGAGGCGCACTTAAGATCCTCTCATGGAACAGCAATGTGCCATGGCACACCAGATGAAAATCACGGTTTTAATATCAGTTAGGCAATTTTGTTCTTTCATAATTAGTATCTCAGCACTTTTGCGTGGCAGATTTTTATATGTCTCTTAGAAGCTTATTTATTTTTGAAGGTAATCGAGAAAAGACAGAATTTTTTTTTAAATATATGTATTTTATTATTCTTCATTACATTATTTCCCCCCCCCCCCACGCCCCGTGGTAAGACAGAATTGATTTACAAAAAAGAATACAGAAAACACCAAAGCTCCTGGTAGAGGGAGGGATTTCAAGTGGGGAGAGAGATGCTCTCTCCGTTCCTCTCCCGGTCTTTCCCCGTCTCCTCCTCTAGGCCTCTAGCCTCAGGGTATATGTAGGTGTGTGGGTTCCTTGGCCAGGAAACAAATGAATACAGTCCCTTCCACCGGGGGCAAGGTGAATGAGTGTATCAATGAATGGACACAGTCCATCCATGGAATTCAGGCCTAGGAAATTCACAAGAAGGAACTCCCATTTCCTATG